>LGAG01002959.1:242077-260600 GCA_001278395.1 Lerema accius
TTTTTCAGGAGTTCCTTATACCTCTGTTCCACTGTCAGTCCTCGTTTTGGTCTCATCAGTACGTAGATGGTGTCGATCCCCGGACAGCTTCGGAGTAGCTTCTCCAGGAGGGCCTTCCCTACGAAGCCTGTTCCTCCGGTGACCATGATGATGGCCCCATCGAAGTAGTCCGCGATCGACTCCACAGCTTCGCTCGACCCATTCTGGTTGAGGTTTGGACAGGTCGGGTCGTTGCCGTTTAGGAGTTCCGTGTTTTTCCTGTTGGTGAAGAAGTTTGTTAATTATTGCTTTGATTGTCTTACTAAAGTAGGCATATAATGGTAAGATTAATAAACTATATTAATTACACTTTGTTTTTCAGGAGGTATGGTGGATACACACACTTGAATCAAGGCCTTGCAACTGAGGGTACTCTACAAATTTGAATGGGGTATAAATTATTTACAAGACTTGGCAATTCATTCGCACCTATTTTGACTCTTACCTATCAGTTATCCTACTCTAAAAGGTTCATCCAAAGGATTAAGGAATGGATCGGTTTAGTTATATTGTTTATGTTATACTTACAGATGACTGTCAGTTGTCTCAGCCATATTGTTTCCTTAGTGTCCGGCGCTGGTTGTTCAGCTTCCTTAATATTACCTGAAACAATGTAAAGTGCACTGTTGTATCACGTGGTGGTGAGTTGTGTGAGAAGCGAAAGACCCGGGTTCAGTTCCCGATCACTGATTAGAAATTGAAGGACAAGAATATTCGAGGATTTCGTAGATTTAAGATTTATCTCTATTATATATTAGGACATATTAAGATATATAAAGTCCTGACGATAATTATTCTAATGCCTAACTGAACTGATTCATGGCGACTCAAGTTGTTACAGCTTTGATACTCGTTAGAAATCTAAACCTATTCGTTAAACCTAGATATTTGTTTGTCGTCTCAACAGTTCAAGTATATAGTGTCAATATTTTTCAATCAGTCATACATTCACCAGTTGCAACATTATTAAAAGATGCACCAATGATTAGTAATAATGTTTACAGAAATAAAACTCAAATACATATTATTTAAGCCTTAGTAAGCTGTAAGGATAAGTACTAAGCTTCTAAGCAGAAAGTTTTTAGTTAGTGTATTTAATAAGTTGCTTCAATGTTATTTATTGTCGACCCGATGGCGCAATGGTTACCACGCCGGCAGGCAGAAGTTTTAATGACGAATTTAAATGTCTGTACTCAGTCTGGGCGTTAAGTCCTATAAATATATTGTCTGTGTGTTTATTTATGTTGTCTGTGGCACCCTCGATACAGGTACAGTCCAGTGTTATTGAAACCATCGAAAATGCCATATCTCACGATCCCTTCATGAGCTGTCTGGTTGCATCACGTGCAGCTGTCGAAATATTCAAAAGCAATTTACACCGACGTTGCGGCCACTAGTCGCCTTGACTTCAAACATATCGACACAAGATACTTTCATTCGTTTACTTTACATAAAAAACATTTCTACACTAACTGTTTTGTCCGGTTATCTGTAGGTTAGATTGAGTTATTGGGTGTAAAAAAATCATTTTCTAACACTAGGTAAAGGTTAAATGCACAATTAATATTGCTCTAATGTTACTTATAATTTTTCATTGGCATATTTATATTTAATATAATTTACTCTAATGTTATAATTGATAAATATTAGTGAAATTTTCGATGATTAAATTATTGTATGCCAATAAGTGGTGAGGATATTATAGCGACCAAATTAAATTATTGTAAGATGCTATACTGTATTCCACAATAAATGACATTTGATTTGATTTAAGAAAAGTTCTTATTAATTTAATCTTATGAAGTGCTCAGAGCCCGTTGGCTAGAGTCAATCCAGTGATTGACAAAGTTAAGCAACTGCGGTCACGGTCGCAATGAGTGACCGCTAGTGGCAAAATTTCTTGAGCGTTTCCGCGCTTCGGAAGACAATTTAAACCTTTGATCCCAGTCGTTATGGTTAGATACTACAATCTCTTAGAGCAATACTATTATAGCTTTATCTTGTCGTTAACTATCTTATATCGGGAGTAATCTACTGAAATGACATGCGAAATAGCATCGTAGCTCTTGACAATAAGATTACCTATTCATCCTCTCATTTCAGAACGGCATAGGATTGTAACATTATAATAATACTGTTCAAAGATGGTAGGGATTGAGCATTAATGGGTAATGTTTTTCTACCGCATGTATCTATGTCTACTACTTTGGCAAGCTCTAGAGCCTAAACGGCTTGCCAAATTTCAATATTTGGGGTGTCATTGGATTCGTCGCAGTTGTGAGAGTGACATAGTTCTTTTATTTTTTTAATACACAACCAATTTTCAAAAGTCGTTGTATGTTATTGCACGTGTGTCGGCTATTAACGTAGAAGATTGCATCTAATCAGTTGCACATTATTATTAATGCACATCTCAAAAAAACTCGGTCAAGGTCGAATTCGACACAATGTGGAATAGGTATGATATTATTAGACGATGTCCTAGAATATAATTTCGTGTAGATTACATTGATATAAGACTTTTGTTCAATAAGGTGAAAGCATGTTATACCTTCTTGACATGAGTTTTTTTTTATTTCTTCGGTAATTAATATCATGTGATAACTTGTATGTATGTAATCATCTAACGACTTCTGACAGTTGTGGTTACTATGTCGGATCGTCGCTCAATGGGTCTGGGTTCATTCCTTGCGAGGTAGACGATGAATCTACATTTTTGCTCCGGTGCGTTTTTTGTTTTTTTTTTTTAATGTTCTACACATTTCAAAGTATTTTCCTGGGTTCGATTACTGGCCAGTGCAAACATAAAATGCGTGCTGAGGCTTCCTTTTGTCATAGCAATAATGGAAAAACTAAAGACAAATATTTTTTACAGATTTGATTAGGAATCAAACCCGGGACGTTTTGAAACACTGAACACACTTACAACAATAACACTACAGGAAATAAGGCCCTTAAACACTGATATTAACTTTGACTATGTAATTGGACAGCAAATAATTTATATAAAACCCAGTTATTATAACAAATCATGCGTGTATTCAAACCTGGGACCTCGCAAATGTTTTGGAACTTATCCATTGACCACATCCTCACTATCAAAACAGCATAAATCAACAGCATAATTACAATTATGGTCATAATTTTAAATTGTAAGCTTCGCGTCGTTACAAAATTCACTGAAAACTTGATAGATGTTACACGCAACGTTACATAAAATGATTATGTGTTACACTTACATTTATTTAAATTAGGTACATTTGTGAAATTGTAAAGCATACAACTGTAATTAATGCATAAGTAGTTAAACATATTTTAATTTCCAATACTTATATCTATTTCAACGTCATAGTTATTAGGTATATTTTATCTATGTACCTATATATACATCCAAGTAGAGTTTAAGCTTTAAGTTATCTTTAATCGAAATAAATAAAACTGTAATTGATTATCAATGAGTAATAATTAGTTGATTTAAATTCGTTTGAAATAAAATACCTACATACTAATATAAATATGAAAGGATTGGAACTACATAATTATACATTTGTCACAAAATTTATATCACTCTTGCAAAAAAAAAAATATTTTTTATTTTCACTTCAATTCTAGAATTTTTAATATATTTTTGAAAACCAAATTAAAATAAATAAAAATTAATTATAATACAAAATACTTACAGTAAATATTGGGAAACTCCTCCGGCACACTAAAGGATTTAATATTATTAAGTTAATGTAACAGTTAAGCAAACATTTTTGCCGTTCCGCGAACCGCCCGCCGTGACGGTCTAGCTTTCACTGAGGTGAGCTCCGACGACCACGTAACCACTCCTGTAACGACGTGGAAACACACGGCTCGCTAGTTGGGACTTTGACGACACTTTTACTGAAAGTTGTAACTTATACGAGTTACAATGCTAGACGCTAGACATCTATAGATACTCCCATACTAGGGTATACGATGAACAACTGTGACAATGTGGAGTTCAATTAAAGCTTGATAAAAACCGTAGCAGTCACTCCATTAAAAACCCTTAAAAGCTCGTTAATAACTGCCGTTTTATTGTTACAAAATCGCGGTTATTTGGTCCTTCTGCAAAATCTATTTAAATTTTATATTGTAGGATGCACCTACGTTTTAGTTCAGTAATGCTATTGGAATTTGTGTGTTGATTAAGTTATTACAATTTTCACGAGAGTATTATAATCCTAAGCTTTTTTGTAAGCACGTACTACTCGTACGATTCCGATGAACGCCACACAGATTTTCTTGTGTAACTGTTAGTAGATTGATCACTATAGTGATCACTGATAATGACGAATCATTTACAAAATCTTTTCAGGGTTGAAAAAAAAAGAAACCCAACTTATTTTCCTATTTTTTTCTTAATAATTCTAGTAGCAGATGCGTGGATGTAAGTGAAGAGATACGTACAAGTGGTCTGTCTGTCCGTACGGTCGTCCGCAGCCCCCACTACGCCGTCGTGTGTGCTCACCCGATACGCAACGCCGGGTACTCCGAACATGCGTGTAACCTAATACGTTAATAGTGTTTTTGCGTGAACATTTAAACTAGGCTGACCGCGCGGTATACGCTACTTTTTTCAGGATTTCCCTAACCTACCCTAACCTGTACTTCAGTGGGATAGCCACTGAAATATACTGCCATACTCTGAGACCACGCCACCATGCATTTTTTATAACCCAACATGATTTTTTATCGTTCAGCCATATAAATTAAAATGCAATGTGCGTAAAATGCAATGTGCAATTAGGTATTGTGTCTATAAACTTAGTTATCAATATTGAAAAAACAATTTTGCTTTAAATGACCTGCCTGTCTGTCTGTTCGGATATAAACGAGGTAGCGACAGAACTTTACTTATATTATGTATATCTGATGCTTATAATTTTTTTTCTTTTCTTTACAATCTGACGTATGTCACCGAACACGGTCTGCCGAGAAATTTACGGGAAACGTTACCATTTGTAATATACGTTATGTTTTTTCTACTACGCTTCTTTGCGTTCTTTGCTTTCCGAAGACTGCGTCTATATAATTTGTTGGTCTGTGTTTAAACAGAATTGTATAACTTGAACAATCAAATGAAATACAAGTAACATTTCAAACTAGTAAAGCGTCAAAAATGTCCTTAGCGCGATATTATTTTATGCCATTTGGGAAGCATTCATTATTATTACTAACTACAATAAAAATTATACAAGTAATACCTATACATTTGGTAAAACAGTTTCCACCGAAAAATAAAAAAAACACGTTCAAAGTTTCCGTTACAAACAAGCAGAGATACAAAAAAACAAGCTAATACAAGCGTGTCAACAACATACAAGGATACCTTGGGTCAACTGGGCGCTGAGTGCCTGGTAGCCAGGATGCTAATGCTGATCATCACGGAGTTGTTACTGGACACTGTGTCATCAGGACTGAGGTGAAGCCGGACTTCATTGATCACTTCACCTAAAAAAGAAGAATGGAAAAATAATCTAGAGATAGTATGAAAATCTTTGTACTATCTTTTTATTTTGGAATAAAAAAAAAAATGAAATGTGGAAAGGACTTAGGTAGGTAATTAAAAAGCAAAATTTTCAAAATTCTAAATTCAAATCATTTGTTTCGTCTTAGGAACTAATAGTTCACTTAACGAATGTCAAAATTTACAATATAAATAACATTATAAAAAAATTAAGAAAAAATTATTTACACCTTTAGAATAAAAAGTTCCTAAAGTCTCGTAAGACGATACCTATCATCGCCTTTATGAAACAGATATTTAGCTGTCAAACTAATATAAATATAATACGAGATTTCCGTTTAGTCGACTCGTAAAAAGTACCAAAGCTTTAAGACATCGTAACGACGACATAAAGTCAAGACGTATGTCTTTGCATGTCGCAGTCCAAGTTACTTCAAACATCCTTGAACTTTTTGAATGTCCGGCCGAATGACCCAGATGGCACGTCCGTTTTGACCGAATGTCCAAAAGAGAAAATCTATCGGACCCGCACTCCATCTTGCGTAATTGCATTATTACAAGTAGGCATGTTATGACAGTTCGGCGAGTTCAAAGTAAGTAAGTATTTATGAACATAAGGTCATGTACCGGCACTGTAAATGGTCAAAAAAATGTTTTGTAATAACTGAATTTTTACCCGATTGCGCTAGAAGAAGGGTTATGAACGAGCGTATGTACTCGTATGTATGTTTGTTCATTTCTTTAGGACGCTCTACAGCCTGAACGGCTTGACGGATTTCAATATGGGAGATGTCACTAGGTTTATCTCCATTTTCAAAGTGACAGAGGCTTTATTAATTTTAAAATATTTTTTATTGATTAGTACTAATGTAAGTTCAAATGTCACCCTGTCCCAGCTAGATTATATTCAACACACAATGTTCCACAGATCCCAAACCTCTACGGCAGCTATAAAATGACGTCACGTGCTAAGTGCACCGAGGTGAACTCATAAAAACCACATTAATTTTTACTCTTATTACATAACCGATTAGTAGTGTATCAGTGGCGCCACCTTGTCTGTGGAGTTAGACAGCGTGTGCACCGCCAGTGAATGGATCCACCATCCATACATTATAACATAACTTATTGGCAGGAAGAAAGAAACATTTACTACCACACCCTAGCAACAAGCTACTTATAATATTCTTTAAGTAATAATATGGACTGAACCAAATCTATACTTCTATACTAATAATATAAAGCTAAAGACTTTGTCTGATCGCGCAAATCTCAGAAACTACTGGACCGATTTGAAAAAATCTTTTAGTGTAAGATAGTCCAAGGCTATAAGCTATATAACATCACGCTAAGATAAATAGGAGAGGAGCAGCAATAAAAAATATTGCGAAAACGGGAAAATTACGCGGGCGGAGCCGCCGGCGATTGGTAGTGATTAAATCATTCCCGTTGGCTCCCATTCCCGTTTTCACCCGTTCCACTAGACCCCGAAAACGATTTCGATTATCAGCCGTATCAATGATACGGGGGTCCCGGGTTACAGGGGCGCCCAACGTGTACCTAAGCAAATAGCCTCTATTAATAACAAATTTAATATTAGAAAACTGGTCGTAAGCGGCCTATAATATCTTCGTTCCCTATGGGTAAATATCCTTAATTAATGCCACAAGAGTAATTGATATTTTACACACGATGCACGTATTGTATGGCCAACGAAACGAATTTAGGCTAACCTATACTGAGGTCAGTGTATGATAAATATCCCGGTCCTTTTTCACAGGTCGGGATAAGTAAAAAAATATGTACATAATTAATTATTACTTTTATTTTAAAATCATTTAAATAAAAATGTTTTTAACTTCTGAAGCATTGTTTACATTTATTACTTGTTAAGTTGGCCATACTATAAATGTCATACGTTTTAAACTATCACAACATAACTTAAATTAAAATACAAACCTTAAAGTCGTTAGCGGAGCTTCAACCTGGTTTATTCTCTTCTCTTGTCGTTAGGCAGAGTGTAGCCTATTCTAACCTAACGTTTGATTCAACATTCTCATCAGAAACCTATTATTATAATTTTTTGCGAGGGAAGTAGGTACTATACACTTGACATAATACACATCAAACGTAACACGCCATTACAGCGGTTATTACTAAAACAACGAAAACCAATATTGCTAAAACACCCGCCAAATATTTATCGGCCAAGATAAGACGAAAATGAAAACATATGATAGCGTCGCTTCAAAATAGACAACTTTTGACAACTACATCTCTCAAAAAGTAACTCAAGGACCTATAATGTACCTACCTGTAAATTGTAACAATTATGAATTATGACGACACTCTAGTACCGTCTTTAGGAAAGAGGTCGCTGCGATCGGAATCCGTGAAAAGGAGGAAAATTGATATGTTGCGTTGTTGCGTTCTGCGTTCATTTGTGTAACATGTAGTACTACAGACCTCGTGTGGTCGATGTTGCGATGTTGGTCATTTGCGTGACTCATTAAGAAACTATATTCGTTAAACTAGAATAAAACTTACTCTTTACATGATATATGGGATATTGATCGAGTATATAGTCTTTAGTTTTCCATAATGAGCTATAGTCTAATTTGAACCACAACCTGGGTTTATACGCTTGCCAGGCCAGCCGTAATGTAGAGTTCCATCATTGCAACGACATTTAATTCTTACAAAAGCATTTTGAAGCTTTCGTAAATAGCTAAATCAAAGTGTTTGCAAACGTCCAATTAAGTATGTAGTAACTTACTTGCATTGTTGTGGTTACAGCCACTGTGTATGTGTAGCTGAGTCGATGACACGCACGAACGGTCCGATTAGAGCCAATAGGCTTACCGCCTTCTCACTACATAGCTGTCCTGGTCCACTTTCAGTAATTGTGTTACACAAAGGGCATTTATTATACTTCGATACTGAAGGGTTTTTTTTAGAAATGAATTTGAGTTAAGAGCTGTTGAACTTGAAGGACCATAATAGAGACGAATCCAATGACACCTGTCGTCAAATCATTTTGGCTGTAAACCGCCCCAAAGAAAAAGACCTACATACGCCTCTAGCTGCTCTATACATACGAATAACTTCTGCCAGCAGTTTTGTAGCAGCCGGCGTGCGCAATGCTTGAAGTTTCCGATGTCGAGTACTTGAACTAATCCGTCTATGACCAGCCTTAAACGTTTGATATATAGAAGTTGTGCGGAGGAGTTTCTTTCCCCTTTCTTCTCCATATTAAAGCACCTTTACGAAACAGAGGTCGATTAAAAAAACATAGTAGTAAGTGTACCTATCATTGATATAGGTACCTAATATGAAAAAATAATTATGAATTTTATAAACTAAGTCAGACTAGGCACGCACTAGGCAGCCAGGCTGCAGCAGCCAGACGATTATGACGTTGCAAGGCAGACCGCGCAAGAGCGCTGCGTAAGAACGCAGCAACGAATTCCTCAAAAATTTCGACTGTCGCAACTTGATTGCCTAGTGCGCGCTAGTCCTAAAGAGGGTGTGATAATGCAGTTCCTCCACTTGCTTATCAATTGCAACGCATCGATAACACCTTTGGTTACTGATAGGTATGACAGTAACCTCAACCCTCAGACCAAATAATATAATAGACTAAACAAAAAAGTCACGTCATTTTTTTTCTTTTTTTTTACGATTTCACGTATGTCGTGTCGCCGAGCACAGTCTGCTAAGAAATGTACCGGGAAACGTTATCATTTGTTATTAACGTTATGTTTTTCTTACTACGCTTCTTTGTTCCGAAGACTGCGTCTATATTTTTCTGGTCTGTGCCTCGATCATCTACCAACCCATCTGCGCGTTTGACAAATATTTACATAAAAAACAAATCCTGTCCAAGACGCTGGCCAATGAATTAGCTAATCCGCAGTTTCCTAACTAAACTGGTGTTTCCTAATCAGTTTTAGTAATATCATAGCGGCGTGATCCGATGACACAGTTCCACGGTGACGCGAGTGACGCAACACACGCCGCGCGGTCATAATGCTGACCGGTTTGATAGTGATGGCGGACTATCGATGGTTCTTATCGATAACTAGAAATCGCCGGCGGCTCCGCCCGCGTAATTTTCCCGTTTCTGGAATATTTTATTTTGCTGCTCCTCTCCTTTTCATCATAGCGTGATGTTATATA
Source organism: Lerema accius (assembly GCA_001278395.1). Taxonomy (NCBI): domain Eukaryota; kingdom Metazoa; phylum Arthropoda; class Insecta; order Lepidoptera; family Hesperiidae; genus Lerema; species Lerema accius. The sequence continues at coordinate 251,793 of LGAG01002959.1, forward strand.
GCCTATAAGTTTTCTCGATAAATGGACTACCTATCTTACACTAAAATAATTTTTCAAATCGGTTCAGTAGTTCCTGAGATTAGCGCGTTCAAACAAACAAACAAACAAACTCTCCAGCTTTATAATATTAGTATAGATAAAATAAAATAGTAAACGCTAACACACTCATACCCCGCAGTAAGATTCCCTGTGTCGCGGGTAGCATGGATAACGCTAATAACACATCACTAACACCCATGACTCGAGAACAAACATTTATCTGTCACATAAATATTTGCCCCTGTCGGGACAGAACTCGGGACCCCTCGCTTCGCAGGCAGGGTCACTACCAACTAGGCTACGGCGTCGTCAAAATCGATGAAAATATAACGTAATTTCTTTCAAGTTATCCAGATGGATTCAATTTCAGTCCCTGATCATTATAAGTAGGGCTGAAATCATAATCAGCGATCAAAAACGTCCTTGACAAATGAGGGTACAAATGTCTGATAGAGTGATAAAATAAAAAATATATTTACATAAATGTGTAAGTCTAGCAAGATTTGAACTGTTCACTTATCTAAAAAGATAAGATGAAAAATACAAGATTCTTAAACGATACATATCTTAAATCTTGCTGGCAATTGTGTTAAAGGCTAAATAATAATTATTATAAAGAAAAAAGCAGTCAAATATTTATATCGATAGCGATATATCGACAAGGCGGTCACTTCCCTAGCGTAATGAAGCACAGCCGACTTTCACCGCCCTGCGAAGCGTTTCCTACATCAGCTGAGTTAATGAAGTTAATAGTGTTTGCAAACTTTGTTTATTGCACGTTTTCCCTAAAACATGTCTACACAATACCTACTGTAATACAACCTCGTGTGTGTTAAAAAAAAAAGAATTATTGATATCTCACAGACGAAAAAATATATAGACTGAGACTTCGGAATAAATTAGCGTAATAGAAAAAAACCTTACTTATCAAATGAGGTACATTGCTCGAAAAGCAATGCTCTGTGACATACCTACGAGTACGTCAAATCATAGAAAAAGAAAAAAGTACCGTACTTCATTTTTTGTTCTGAAGACTGTCTATACATGTTTGGTCTGAGAGATCATCTATACTAATTTCATAAAACTGTCTACTACAATTTTATATTATCGGTAAAACCTAAGTACATTTTACATAGAAACAACCATAAAGGAATTCATAATGTGCAAACATAGACCCTTAAAAAAAATAGACGGAGCCATGCCAGCCGAAAAGTGACGATCGTAAATATGGAGCCGCTCGTACATTATGAAGCCGGCCGAGTGACAGAATTTTTTCGTCACTTATTTAGTCGCAAATTGTATACGACCGCTCTGTTTATTATTTTTATGGGTCTGTGTCATCTGTGTGCAAATTAAAGAAATACTTAAAGGACGTAAGTATGTGAAAAATTTAAGCGATTTAAGGGTTAGTATTTAGGCCTGGATAGGTCTAATTAAACTGTAATTCAACCATGAAATGTGTAATGGTTGTTAGCGGTAATGTAAAGGAGTTGTTAATGAATGGGTTGACCGCCGTCTGCTATCACCAACGCGTCTGTTACATTTATGTTATAGATACAATAAGCAGCAATGACCTCACGTTGCATTGCAGTCGTGTGTTGACGTCCGCCGGATTAATAGTTAAAATAAATAACAAGCAGAAAGGTAAAAAAATAAAACCCCGATTGCTGAAAAATGTGTCTCTAAAAAGTATGGAATACAAGCAGTCACGAACAACAGCGACCAGAGACCTGGCACAGGTATCCACGGAAGGCGCAATAACCCCTAAGGTCTTAATTTTCTTCACAAAATAGAGAATTATGTCTCTACTCTTCGAAAGCCTTCCTTACATTCCATTTAAATTTTTTGAAGTTCAATGACTCCGAAAAAAATAATAAATAGGTCAATAAACCAATTGCTCACCTTGAATTTCAACATGTCTTTATGTTAATTATGTTATTAGTTCCATCATTCCATGATACATAACAGTGATGTCTACTTCACAAGAGATGGTGCTGGCCGATGACATAGCATCTGTCTATCGAATGATAATAAATAATAACAATATTATTTTATAACAAAATAAATAAATTAGATTTTCCACAATTTTTTACAAACAATTTTTTTATAAGCAAATTACAGGTAAAATAGAAATCTTATTGTTTTAATCATTAACTAATATATATTGCTTACACACCGCCATCTGTTACTAAACTTTGGCAATTAAATCTTTTTGTACATTAATCGTAAGCAATATTTATTGTTATAATTTTAATCAATTTGAATCGAAAATTTATATAAGATTGTAAAGAGCGTTTAATTTCAATTTTATTTCAAAACAAAGAAGTTAATGACTAGCTCTTTATAAACAATCTTGTCAATACAATTATTATTTTACTTATTTGAAATCAAGTTAAATGAGACATACAGCGTCATCTGTTATGATTTTGTAGTACTTCCACTAATAGTAAAATTAGTGTTACTAACCGACGATAGATGGCGCAAGTTAGTACAGTGCCCTCTGTTGTTTGACAGCGTAAACAATTTTTAAAATGGCAGTGTTTATTGAGTAACAGAATGCCAATGTTACTTACGAAACGCCAATTATTAAGTTTTCGCAATAAGGCGTATGTAAACAGCAAAAGCGTGTCACGATGAGTTTAAAGAAATTTTAATGCCGAAAGATCGGACAAGAGGCCTCTGGCCATACTTAACCTTCGCATGATTCGGTGCATGTTTTAAAAAAAGTTACCAACTACCTACAACAATATTGTTTTTATGAAAGTACTCTGTGTTGTTACTTTATCGTCTGACAACCGACTAAGGAAGGTGCAGGTCACTTCTCACATAAAGCACTAGCAATCGCCCGCGGCTCCACCCTAGTAATTTTGCCGTTTTCGCAATATTTTTATTGTTCCTCCTCTCCTATTAATCTTAGCGAGATGTTATAAGTATAGCCTACCTATAGCCTTCCTCGATAAATGGACTATCTTACACTTAAATATTTTTTTCAATTGGTCCACTTGTTCCTAAGATTTGCGCTTTCAAACAAACAAACTCTTCAGCTTCATATTATTAAGAGATATTTGAGCACAAATTATAGTGCCCCAAAAGTTAACCAAAGCCAGACGGTATTATGCATTCTTAACGAATTAACAGTAATATTTTCTCATCAACACATATCGCTAATAGGACCTACTATTCCTACTAACCAACTAACAACCCCTCGTATTGTCTTATCTGTGGTATAGTCCCATTCAAGTTTTGTTACTGGCCATGCGCGGCAATGGATGATGGGACTGCATTCTTGATCGATAAAAATTATGACTCCCATAACGGTAATGTATCGTAATTGCGCAATGACACAAGTTTACATTGCTAAATGACATTTACGTCGAATAATGTCATTTCAACATTCATTAATGACTGCAAAAACTAATGACAGATACTTTCACGAATCACGCCATTACAAACGACATTAAATTGGGAAAACGAAATTGATTCCTTGAAATATTTGAAGTGGGTGGCCTAATGCGAGTGATGTTGCAACGACAACGCGTTGGTGATGTGTTTGGTGGGACCGACTGTCATAGGCAAGGCACTATGTGGGTTACATACATACATACATCTTTACAAAACAGTATGGTAGATTAATAATACTGTTCTAAGAGATCGCAGTAACTGAATAATTCATTAAAACATGTATGTTTTTTTGCTCCGGCGGGGAATCAAACTCAAACCTACCTGCAAGCAATAAGTCTGCAAGGTCCTGTATCGAAAAACATCTCAAATATAATACAAGACAATAATTAAATAAATAGTGTATCCATAGCAAAAAAAATAAACTGACATTATCTATGTTTGTGATCAATCGCCGCCCAATTATTGAATTCAATATATCGAATATTGAAAGAAACCTGATCTATCAATCAACATAATAATATTAGATATAGTTTGTTCGTTAGTTACTCAATGTCTTGGCGAAAGGATACTGTCAGTGGACACGCCCTATTTACTTTAATTTTGGTATCAAATTCAAAACGTAACGTTATGCATTATTTGGCGACGAACTTTATACTCGTAGTTTAAACTTATTCATTCAGATAAAAGTTTTTTTTTTACGGTTTTAAGGTAAAAAACGAGCTGAGAGCGCCAACAACCCCTGCCGCCCATGAAACTTCCAGTAGGACTAAAGCGGGACTGGTAGTTGGTTATTAAGTCTTGTTAGGAGGTAAACTCACCTTAATTCGGAGATATCACGTTTGGACTCTTCCACAGCCTTATAGAAGTAAAATCTGCTACATTAAAATGGACCCTGTATTAAAGTAACAAAGCTTCTTTATGTGTACAAATTTTTGTTAAGATCGTGCAAGTGAAATAGTAACAATCACGTGATTCGTCACTGGACCCGCCATATTTTACGTTTCACCGGTGGCGCGCGACTGTACTATGATTTTAAATTCATTTTAAATAGAAAAAGTGAGTGTAAATTTATTATATTTTGACAATTAGTTGTTAAAGACATACACTTGGTGATAGCATAAAAGGTTTAAGTAAATTTTGATTAGATTTTGCATAATACCTTATTTCTTGGGTTCAAAAAGTTAACGATTTGCAAGATTCTAACTCTAAATGGTGTCACCGAATTAACCAAGCTAACTTCGCCTTTTTTTATTTCGTGTATTAATTATTGTTTTTAGCACGTGTACGTTAGTAATAAATGTTAGAAAATATTTATTTTAAGTAAAGTAAAAAAGCAGGACGACTTTGAGGCATTTAAAAAAAACCTTATTTTTTTTTATCACATAATAAAGTGAGTTACAAAAGTATAAAATATAATTAAGTGTTTTGCAGTCAAAAATTAGTTTGTAACTTCAACACAAGCAAAAAATGTGCAAGTTGGAATTGGTATACTTTCAATATCTTTATGTTTTTTTTAGTTAAAAGTATTTTTTGTTACGTTTGTGTATTAAAATAATAAATTACTCACCTAATTCGGCTATATCAGAATAAGAGGAGTGCTATCACGGAATTAAAGTGTTTGTCGCAGAATTAGACAAGTCATCGCGCTTTCAGTTAACTCATTTTACGTTGGTTTAATTCATTATATGTTACGATTACACTTTCTCATATGATAAATGAAAGACTGATTAATATTCTTATTAAAAATTAAATAAATTATGTAAAGTCAAACCTGGTTTTTTCATTTATACTCTGTTTTGTCACAGAATTAGATGAGTCGACCCTAACCTAACCTAACCTTAACCTAACCTAACCTAAATGTTAATAAGAATATTAGCTGTCGTTAATTCGTTAGTAAGGAGACCACGGAAGTTAGTACTATTAGTACACGTTAGTCCTATTATTAAATGTTAGTAGTCTGGTTATTAATCGTTAGTATACCTACTTCCTATTCGAAGTTCGTCATAAGATGCGTTGCAACCCCTAAAGACTAAGACAGTTGATGGTAATTTCACTTTTAGGGTTTCCATACCTAAAAAAAACGTCCTATTACTAAGCCTCCGCTGTCTACCTATCTGCATTCTGTATCTCATAAACCGTGATAGCTAAAAACCTGAAATTTTCAAAAATTATTGGATTTCCGTTACCGCTACAACACCAAATACTCAAAATAAGAAAAATGAAAATATTAATAAACGTGTTTTTTTTTCGTATTTTTTGGCTCAATATTAATTACAACAAACGTGATTTTCTTTTAAAGATCATGGTACGGATCCCTTGTGCGCGAGTCCGACTCGCACTTAGCCGGTTTTTATTTTTAATCTGAGTCTTCTACGATTGGAAGTTATTGATGAATGACGTAGGTAAATCCTTTTTTACCAATGTCCGCGCTTCGCTGCACACTGTATTACTCTATGGTTCTTACTGACGTTTGACTTGACGTAAACAATTGGATGAAAAAAATTGTACAAAAATCCCGATTGTTAAACATTTTTGGGGATTTGGAGGACCGTCATATCTATACTAATAATATAAAGCTGAAGAGTTTGTTTGTTGGTTTGTTTGATAGCGCTAATCTCATGAACTACTGAAACGATTTGAAAAATATTTTTACTCTAAGATAGTTCATTTATCGAGGAAGGCTATAGGCTATATAACATAACGCTAAGATGAATGGGTGAGGTGCAGCAATAAAAAATATTGAGAAACGGGAAAATTACGCGGAGTCGCGGGCGATTGCTAATAGAAAAATATACAGCCTTTGTCACTTAAACAATGCCACCTCACCCGTTGAAATCTTTCTGTTTCGGCTGTAGAACGTGCCTAAGGAATGGGCATACATACATACATACATCATTGAAATTTTTACTTCACTAGGAATCGTATCTAAGACTGACCGGCAATGATAGGTAACCGTTGCACAGTTAACTGTAATTAACTCTTTGACTGATTAAACATACAATGGAGGTGGGGAGTGATGGTGGTACTGTTAAGGTTTTCCCGCTGACCACACAACCCGGTAAACTTCGCATCGGAAGTTAAAACAATCGTAATTGATCTGCTTTGAAATTATTTCAAGGGAATACATTAAGCCGCGCGTCGCCGCTGCAGCGAGAGCGATGAACTATTCACTCGCTTATGTATGTATGTGGCTTGTTGGTGAAAATCGATTTTACTTAGTTCATCAATTTCATTTATTTGTATTGAATTTTATCTGTCTGTATGTTGACAAATTATTTTATTAAGTTTTGAAGCTCATGATTTATCTGTAGATTTAGAAAATTACCGACAGAATTTTTTTTCACTACAATTATTATGTCATAAGACATTATGGATTATAATAATAATGGCTGTTGGAGTTTTTCCATTTTGTTCAAGTTATAATGGGACCTGAAAGAAACATCACTGCAATACTCCTTATGCTTTAGTTAGGTTTCGGCAATTAATCTATGGGTTTCTGTTTCAAACTTGTCTAATAAAATTAAACAAGGCACATTGTATTTTCATTTAAAATCTCTCTAATGTTGAGGAAATAAAATTCCGTGGTAGTTCCTAGAAGCTATTACAAATTATAAAACTCTTCTTCGACGTATCGATCCTCGCGGGAGGTGCGACAAGTGCGTAATAAATTACGCAAGCGGCCATCATCGTAGGTGAAATAATTTAATGTTTGTCATTCACTTGGCTCAGGCCGTGGGACTCGGCCGCCATACAACCTGCAGCCTACCCTAACGTATTTAGAATTTAAAAATAGAATTCGAACTTGAAATCAATCGTTCTATTTTATTTTTTTAAATTTTGAACATGATCTAATTTTTTAAATTGACTTTTCAAGTGACTCAGTGCAGTGCTTGTTTTGAAAAGTGAATTTTGTTTCTATTTGTTATCCCCAATTCGGTGAGTTTTTTTGTTTTTTAATTTTTTTTTATTAGTACCTACCTACTTTTTAGAATGTTCTTATGTTATGGATATTAATTATTCAAACTGTAATGTAGGTAGGAAAAAATATCTTGCACCTTGTAAAAAATAATTAGGTACCCATTGTTTACATAGGTAGACACTTGCGATTTTTATGACAATAGATACTTATTTCAAAACGTCTGTATTTCATTGTTCTATATTAGCCATTACATGCCATCCTACTTATTTATACTCACTTGCAATAATTATAAAAGGGTTATGTTTATAACTTTGTATGTAAGAGGTAGAGGTACCTACTCTTCGAAACGATACATCCGATTTTTTTATTATTTCACAAATACAATGCTACGGTGTAAGTAAACGCTATAGGCATTATTTAATGAAAAAAAAACTTCTTTTTTCAATGTTAATTGCTCTTGTGACAAACCCGAATGCGTCTCTTGTGCCTAAATAAAATTTGGAAACCACTCTAATTTGTCAAATCTACCAAAATTTCTTAGAATATTGGGTAACAAAGTTTACAAACGTGACATTTAATGTCTTGTTGTTGTGTAAAATTACCATAAAATGTTCTAAGTAACTTGCATTAAAATCAGTGTGACACACTCGATAAAAAAGGCTCGAATTTAAGTTCAACATTCTGGATTTGAACTATATCAAGAACAGATAACCACTGGGCAGATACATCATAATAATTTGTATAATAAAAAAACCTATGACATTGCGGTAATTTTAAGAATTAAGAAATAATAGGAAAGGCTAAAAATTCCTCACGATAATATCTATTGAAACTTTTGAAAAACTAAAGATAAATGCTCTTATCAATAAGACTGTAAAGGTTTAGGGATTTTTTTCATAGCTTATGAGTAAAAAATAATCGTGGTTACAATTAATAAGTTAGTTTAAATGCCACTATCTCGATGTAAATCAATTAAGATTAAAACGTTATTAATTTTTAATGGTAGCAATCGTTAACAAACATAAATTGACCAAAGAACTCACGTCTGTAATTACTATTTGAAATAAAGAACTATAATTATCAATTACAAAGGGAATAACCTGTTATCTACAATAGTAATTAACTAATTGACAGACCAACGGTCCGTAACAATTTAATTGTTAGATACATTTAGCACTGTTATCTATTCTCAGATTTAACCAAATTTAACGGTTAACAGTTAACGTTGCAGTTTGCAGTAACTGAGTTAATTAACCACCCGTGGTTAATTACTTTATTTATTTGCAATAACTCGTAATTTATTTTCGTAAAGTGTGACGCAAGCTCGCTTACCGCTGACGGCTGCGCGGGTAGGATCCGTAAGGTGCAATTCCTCTAAACGCGACATACGACAGACATCCACGACACACAGACATTTTGTGTTCGTGTCTGATGAATGAAACTGTATA
>LGAG01002959.1:281561-308852 GCA_001278395.1 Lerema accius
TGCCTTGGAAATTAACGTTTGTACACGACATTACAAATTACAAGAATGGAATAATCTCCTATTAATAGGCTCTATTTGGCTCTATTCATTTAAACATTGAAAGCAAATACTGTTGCATTATTGAATTAAAAAAAAAAAATTAACATAATTTATTAGCAGGTAGGAACATTTTTTGTGTTAAGTAATAATACTAATTTATTCAATGCAAACTCGATTGGGATCAAATTTCAAAATCAATAAACATCAATTTATTCTTTAAACCAAGCCGGACTTCCACTGTGAGCCGGTTATGAGCAGGAAATAATGACGCAAAACTGAGTCAAAGGTCTGCGATCATCTGTGAGTAAGTAATCGTAACTAGTTGACAATAAAGCAAATTAGCCTTTTGATGGTTATCGTCACTCATCTACTCGTATATCAGTGATGGGGCTTTCATTAATGACGTGAAGTTTTTAAGAAGACAAAATGGTTGACATAATTTTTAACACAATGCGCCGTAAAATTACAAAATAATTAGATAAAGTTTATTCGTTTAAAATCATAAAATTAAAACACAATAATTATTTTTTTTATCTACACTAGTAACACACCATTTAAAATAGGTACTCAAGGAGGCAAGGTAGATGTGGAAAGGTGTAGAGCCAAATCTTTCGACATCTCAGGGGGTATCGAAAACTCGCCAAAAAGCCACCCCTTAAATAAAGACGCCCCCTATTTCCGATCTGATACCTCAAGGGTATTCGTACACTAAAGTATTATCTCATGCTATGCCGAAGATTTCGTGTCTATATGAAACATTTCGAAACGAAATCGAGTTTTTTAATAATATTATTGTTTTATGTGGTTTTAAATGACGTTCGCAAAGTTCATCGCACTTTGATAGTTTTTGATATCGCAGTCAGACAGCCAATTATCGGCTTAAGACTGGTTGCTAAAGTTGTTGCTAAAGCTAAGCTTTAGGCCGGCGTTGCGCAAACTAGCCAAAAATGCCCCCTGTGGGCGCTGGAGATCTCTAGAGGGGGCGTGAAGGACTCTAGAAAATATTGGGGGACAGTGTAGTGGCTAATAAGTGGTTTTGTAAATATACAAAACAAAAATTAAAACATATCAACACTAATTCTATCTCATTAAGATGTTTACTCGTACTTAAAACTACTCGTTAAGATGTTTTTCACACAAAAAATATGACTTGTATGGTCACACCCTCTTGTTCCTCTAGCAACACCAACATCCTCGTCTATATTTAAATCAAAGTTATTAATAAGTTAACGGCGGCCTTAACCTTAACCCCTTCAAGGGGGGCGCTAGAAAATTATCCATTGTCAAAGGGGGCGAGAGGCGAAAAAAGTTTGAGAAACTGTGATTTAGGCGAACCGCACGCTGGCTAGCACGGCTTGACCGATACAAACTACAGATATTACAACATACTAGAAGACCTACTCTGCGGTCGGTATACGACCATGACTCATTCACTATGTCAAGAAATATATTCTGGCTTCATCAACTGTCTGTCAACGATTCGCCGTTATTTCTTCTCGATTTCTTCTCTGTGATTTGATTTGTGTCGTGTTAAATGAATGATTTGTATGTAAGCCGCATTGATGAACATCAGTAAAATGGCTATCATATGAATTTGTATTATCAGACATACAAGAAATAAGAAGAAAGGATATACTGTCAATCTCTAAAGGCATTGATAGAATAGTCTGTATAAACTTAGCTTTATTGTTTAAATAATATTTTGTTTTTTCGGAATATTAGGTTATTAGGACATCGTCCTGAAGGAAAATCGTAACCACTGAACTAGATGGTTCATAATTGATTTATTAACATCAACTCATTCCGTTTTTAAAGAATTTATAATGAAATCTTATTTTTTATATCTTTGAATGAAATCTAGATGCCGGAACAAAATGTTAATGATAAGGGACAACGAAAAATAGACGTAAACTCAGACAACTAAAAGAATATAATATGGACTCTAACTCGTATAAGATATGGATGATATTGTCGTAGGCCTGGCATGTTTCCCGCTAAAACTGGTTATTATTTAAAAAAATATTTGTTGTAACAACTTCCAATGAGACCTTCATTTGGGCTTTCCATTGTAGGTTCGGTAACCTATAATTATTTACAATTATCGCATTCTTGTTATACTACTGGTGTGTTTATTTCCTTACCTGTATGACAGTGGATTAATTCGTCAAAGTCCTACTACAGGATAGGAGTGTCTCGTGATAATTGAGACTTGCTACGAATCTTACCTTGGGAAGAAAAATTTTTTTAGCAAATATAGTGTATTTTTTTTTCAAAGGACACAGTAAAATTACGAGAATATTAGATGTAATTAAGAATTTAGAAGAATTAATAAAATACAATGAAAATATTAAGCTACACATCTTCAAAAATCTCACGTAAGCTTAGAAAGATACGTGAAAAGCACACAACGCACACAACATCTAATCAAGGGAAGGGCATAAACTTTGCGCAGTTAATAGAAGCCCTCTATCAACAATTCACGAAAAAGCGTTAAAATCATTACAAACTACAGCCTGCACGAAAGCAGATAATAAGATCAATATTGTTGTGGAACCTACGGAAAAAGCCCATTCAATCCTTTTCTTTACTCTTATGTTGGTAAGTAAAAAGGTTCAGATAATTTCCTTTAACCGGCCTGGTAAACGGAGGTCAAAGTCACCATCCCTGCAATCGTTATATATCTTAGTTTTTCAGCCGCAAGCCTCACTGTGTGTACTCATATCAACTTTACCGGACACTGGTCACCAGTATTGTGTAAATAAAGTAAGTGAAAAGTTCTTAGTTAACCACCCTTGCTTAACAACTACATACCGAGAACCAAAGTTTTACGGACAAATCTCGTAAGAGTAATATTTTTCCCAATTTTATTAATTTCCACAGTAAATTTTTGATTTTCACTGAATAGGAACCGCATAATTAGTGCTTGAAAATAAGAAAAACATACATTTTCAAAGGAGTTTTCGGGAATATTTAAGCTAAGGTGATATTGAAGTGATGAAATCATTTAAACATAACTGGAAAAGTGTGATTGCTGTTACAAGGTTTACGTTAAACTGGGTGCTAAATAGGATAGATTCAAAAAAATGGACTGTACTTACCATAGATGATACACTATATAGTGTATATGGTACATACTGTTGATTAATGTTATTAATTAATTAATGGTTATCTCGAACCCATCCTTAACTGTTTGGAAGCAATTCGTAAGGCTTTGCTTTCGGTCTCCGGTCGGTTGCCCATTTTTGTGAGAGTGCTCTATATTTTGTGCTATAAACGTCAATGAGGTAAATATCAATGTTCATGCAAACAAACGCTCTTTTAAGTTTATTTTTCAAAAAGTCCATTTTTTTTATTTATCAATTTTTTACAAGGGAGCGACGTTTCCGAGATTTCAAATAAACATAAATTTATTATACCAAGGGAACAAACCCGTTTTATTGCCTATATTCATCAGGGATATTAATACGATTCTAATATAGTAAAATATTTTTTCATAACGTTCAGTAGATTTGGAGGATTCATTTCAAACAAACAATCAAATCTTTCTTCTCTGTAACATTTCCTAAATTATTACTAACAAAATTTTTAATGTAATTATTAATGTTTTAAATTTTTGACGTTTTATGTAAATTTTTAGCTCCTGAGACGAAATGAAAAAAAAAAATTGTTTCGTTTTGTTTGATTTTGGGTAAATTTTTGCCGTCGTCGCCTAATATGAAAGAAATAATTGAAATCTACATATTTTTTCAAGTTAAGATTCCACTGGGTACGAAGTCCTAAATCACCAAATCTTTACCTGCAATGCGTGATATAGCGGGTAGTCAATAATAATAATTGTCCTTGCCCTTCACCGCGCGTGATGTTTCATAACTCGATCTCTATCACTGTCGTCATCGAGGGCTTTGAACTCTGAGGTATCAGAGCATCTCAGTCAATACCTAGATCATCTAATAGTTAATCCTTTCATTTTTATAACTTACTCCAGTGATTGGTAAACTTATTAGCCAAAGAGCCAAATATGAACATTACAGAAAAAGAAATGGTAGCCAAATCTGCTTGTTCAGTAATTTTTTTTACACTAAATAAAATTCAATTTCTTTTTTTTATGAAAATATTATTACGCCTTCCTTTGATATTTGTGCCAGAACCGTGCTTGAGGAGCCAAAGAGCCACATGCGGCTCCGGAGTTGGACTTTGCCGACCATTGGCTTAGTCTATCTACACAGATTTTAAACTCTCCAAAGGTTCCTGAACCAAGGACTTGGCATAATCTACTGATTCAGTCTCTAGTTGGGCACGAAGGCATCTGTAACTTCTTTGGTGTCACTGATTTCTTCGAAGATACATATTTGTCATATCTCATGACTCATTTACTTGTTCACCAACTATACCCATAATATAGTCATACATACACTCGAAATAGAGTACCCATAACACTGTGCCATAACATTATGAATAGGTTTGAAAAAGATTATCATCCTTTTATCACCGTGGGGTTAAAAAACCATAATATTTGCATTAGGTACTCTTGACTCCAAACATTCTGAATTGGACTTTGAATCAGAATTTGTAGACATTTACTCGTATGTCGTTATTCAAAACTAATGAAGGAGTTACGTTGCACAAAGCTCATTGAAAATGCATTGGTTTTTCGAAACGAGTTCAACGTTTACCTTGATACTTGGATTTGCAATAAAACTATATTTTTTTAGCTGAACAGCCTACAAAATAGCCAGTTTTTTACTGAGTAATCAATATACAATATGCTTCCGTTTTCGTTTCCTGACCTCTCTTATTGACGTAGCTACTCGTACTACTATACTTAGTAAGTAAATGTAATTTTAACTATGAAAATAAAAGTGTAAAAAACAACATGAAATGTTTATGGTATTAGGAATGTGACTATGGCCTACAATTTCACACATGTTCAGGCATTTAGAAGTGGGCTTCCTTTTTCCAGCCGCGACGATGTCCTACGTGAGCGTGCCCGAGTACTACGGCGGCAAGTCGGTGTTCGTCACGGGCGGCACCGGCTTCATGGGGAAGGTGCTGGTGGAGAAACTGCTGTTCAGCTGTCCCGCTCTGGACAGCGTCTACGTGCTCATGAGGTCCAAGAAAGGGAAATCCCCCAACGAGAGGCTTTTAGAATACTTCAACGATCGAGTGAGTAACGCAGTCTCACTTTGTTTTGGTTATCCACATGCCAAATTTCATCTAAATCGGTCGATTAGATTCTGCGTGAAAGCCAGACAGACAGATAGCCTATTTTGTTTTAAAATTTTAACTACTTTATCTCTCTATCGATAATAAAGCCTGTATACATTAATTGCATGAAATATGCAATGAAATTAACTTCGGTACAGTTTTATACTGCGTTTATTTTCTCGCTTTTAAAGGTTCAAAGTAACAAGTACAACGACTAGGAAGTTAAATTATTATTAAGAATAACAGATACATTAAATCTACATCATAATATCTTGAAATGTACATAATAATATCAGTAATGCACAAAAATAATTCTAATCGCCGTTTTAATCCACAGTGCGTCATGCACGAGAAAATTTGTTTGGTATAGAATGAATAAGAAGTGTATATTTAGTTACTAAGTTATATCTTAACAGAAGGTGAAGAGATTATAATCTCATTACAGTAAGCCAATGTATTTTTATTGCTCGTCTTCCAAGATTTTATTCCTGTTTACGTGATTGTTACGTACAGCAAAATATTACAGAGTTCTATGAGAGAAAACCCTCTCTAAGAAAGCATTCTACGGGATGGGGAAGCCAATAAATACTACGACTAACATATTATCTCAAATCTTCTTGACGAAATTTCAGGTATTCGAGAGGCTTGAAGGGAAACAAGATATTTTGAAGAAGGTTCGGGTGATCCCCGGAGACGTTACTCTAGAAGACATGGGCCTCTCACAGACTGATCGAGAAGAGGTCCAGCAGAAATGTAACATCGTGTTCCACTGTGCTGCGACCGTGAGGTAAACAATACGTCATTTAGTTTGAAGCTAGTTACATATTATTTTAACTTTTAAATAACTTTTACTACATACTCGTAGTTATAGTCGTACCCTATCGTTTTGTATATTCTTATATTGCTTCATTTTAATTTCAGATTCGATATGTTCCTACGAGATGCTGTAAATATAAATATTTTGGGAACTAAAAAAATGCTGGAGTTGGCTGCTGGAATGAAAAACTTAGAGGTGACTGCAGTTTTAGTACTAAAATCTATAACAAAAATTGTACCATATTTTTACAATGAAGACATTACTATAGCTTTAACAGTTGGCTCAATGATTTTAAATCACGTTACGTTAGATCCAGTATTAGATTAATAAATAACCTCAATGTCATCTTTTAGGTGTTTGTGCACGTGTCAACATCTTTCTGCCACGATGACGTAGAAGTATTAGAAGAGAAGATGTACCCCAGCCGGCATGCGGTTGACGATATAATCCACATCATGCGGTGGATGGATGACGATATGGTGAAGTGCATAGAACCTGAGTGAGTACTACGTATTGTCGTACCTAACATTTAATGTCGTTTCTCAATAATTCTGTTAATAAATACTATGATTCGATTAAAAATGTAAAGAAAAGATTTGATAATTTTGACTTAAATGCAAAATATTTAGGTAACACTGTGTTGTATGGCGTGTCACAACTCACAACAGATGATTGTCAAATTAATTGTAAGTGGTCACTGTCACCAGGTCGATACCCACTAGTCCAGAATATCTGTTAGTGTTCAGGTAGCTCAGTTAACTGTTGCCATAAACAAACAGCGGTATAAACACGATTCGAACACGAGAAAATGACAGCTTAATGACGGGATTCACGGAATAACATTAACATCTAAATTCGCTTATTGTCTTGACTTTACTTACTTACTTACTTACCTACTTACTGACTTACAGACAAAATGAACTTAGCACCTCAAGAATATTAATTACCTAATGATAATAATGATACAAAGTCTAGCCAAGATCAAGAGTGGTGCACCTTGAGCAGAGAAAGATGCATAAGATTCAAGAGACACAGCGTTGACCTCTTGACCCCAAACTTATAAAACGGCTCGTATTGATTGATGTATAAAAATAACAGCTACCACTATACCTTCAAATAAAACTCCTGAAGTATTTAATTGGGCGAAATAATTATATAAATATATTTATTTAACAGGTTAATCAAGCCGATGCCGAATACTTACTCTTTTACCAAATGTATGTCAGAAGACCTATTACTAGAATATCAAGGAAAGTTTCCTATTGCAGTCGCTCGCCCGTCGATCGGTAAGGACATTGGATTGATATATTTAATGGACATCTATACATGCTCGAAAATATTAGCCTCCTTTTATCGCAATCAGGTAAAAAGTACGATTCATATTTGCTTCTTACAATAACTTGTGCTCGGAGTAAAGTTTATACAGATACATGATAGTAATTTTGAATGAAATATAATATTTATTTGCTTGATATTGATTTTCAGTGATAGCAGCTGATAAGGAGCCCATGCCGGGCTGGGTGGACAATATCAACGGACCCACAGGAATGATCTACGCCGCTGCTACGGGTGAGTCATGATTCTTCTTTGTAAAATTAAATTTGGCAATAAACGTGTTGGGTATGCAGCACAGACGTACAGGCTTACATAAGTTTTAAAAGATTTAAAAGATGTTATGTTTTGGGATTGGATTCGCCGTAATAAAACAAAAGAATTATGGAGTCGAATCCAATGACATCTCATAGTAATTATGTTGAAATCTGCTGTTTTGGTACATCTCGCCAAAGCAATAGACTGGACTTCTAATTAGGTGATAAATTGTAAACTATAATTTCCAGGAGTTCTCCGCATAGTATACTGTAATGACGAAACAAGGACGGAAGTGATCCCCGTAGACTACGCCATCAACGGCTGCGTACTCCTCGCTTACACCACAGCATTGGACAAGTACGTCTCTATTATATTCAAGTAATTTATTTTCCTTTTTTGACGTGATAACGTCTTTTCGATGAACGCCGGTTACATACGCAAAAAATTATAACGTTCCGCGTACAACTACAGCGTGTCACATTCATCGCTCTTCCCACGTGACGTCAGAGTTAGCAATTCGAATAGAATATATTAACTCCTTTGTATAAATATAAAATGATATTGTTCCATTTTCGTAAATAACTTACGACGTTATCACCTAAAATTATCGTCAGCAAACCAATTTTACAGACATAATTTTTTTTATCCACTTCCATGACTAATTGAATTTGATAATGATTTTGTTCTCAGGCCTAAAGAAATTAGAATATGCAACATCACTCAATCTGGCATCTCCGCAATCCGATGGATAGACTCCGGGAATATTTGTAAGAAAGATTATTATTACCAGGGCCACTAATTTATCTACTTTATAATTATGATGCTTGAGGTATATCAGGAGATCTTATTGATTAACTGATTAATGATTAAATTTCAAAAGTATACGTGTGTAAAAAGCGTTAATTTCATCACTAACCTTATGTACTGTGTATTCGCTACAATACATTTTGATTTCACAGGGAGGAACATAATAAAAAAATACCCGCTGTCTCTCTGTCTGTGGTACCCCAACGCGACGCCCACGAGCAATCGACTGCTGTATAATGTGCTGGTGTTCCTCACACAGTTTCTACCTTCTTGCTTCTTAGACATGGTTCTGTTTTTGCTAGGAAAGAAGACATTGTAAGTATAATAGGTTTCTTACTTGAGATCCCATTATTATTAAAAACATTCTTCTTTCACAGCAGGTTATTTTCAACCAGAACAAATCTTGTGGCAAAACAGAGCTACTATTTGGATTGTTACTTTATGTCTGTTTTCCAGCATGTTAACGGTATACCACAAGATACAGCACGGTGCTAATCTGCTGGAGTATTACATGCTGAGACACTGGCAGTTCAACAACGACTACTTCCGGTCTCTCAAGAAAAGGATCTCCGACGATGACAATGAAGTATTCTTCACGGATATGACGGTGAGACCGTAGCCGTATATTCTATTTAACATTGATCCCATCTAGCGAGCGAGGATTATTATTATGCTAAGCTGTATCAAGGGGTGGTTGATAGAGAGTATGTGCATGTGTGTTGTGTTTATTGTGTGTGAGCAATACGATGAACACTTGCAAACGAGTAATGACACGTACTTGAGAGGAGACTATTTTGCAATACATTTAGTAGCTGGTTTTCTTTCAACTATTTAAAAATCACTTTTGATTACAGAAATTTGTACCCGAGACCTACTTGGAGAATTATGTAAAAGGTATTCGTGAATTCTACGTCAAAGAAGATCCATCAACAATACCTAAGGCAAAAAAGCTACATTACATGTAAGTAAAGGCTTGGCTTGAAAAGCATACACAAAGCTTCATAACATGAGCTTTATATTACAAGTATAACACATTCGCTACTGATCATCCTAATAACGAAAGTTTCGAAATACTCAACCACTATTTAATTATTTTGTTGCAGGTTGTACATCCTCCACATCGCGAGTAGAGTTCTTCTCGTCTGTCTAGTGTTATATCTGTTCTACGCGTATTATTTCAAGTAGTAGAGAAATCGTATCTAACTGTGATCAGTGACATGTATTAAATAACAGAAAATATTTATATATAGGTATTTAATCAATAAATGGTTTTAATTGAAAGATTAGAGTGAAGTTTTGGTTAATAATATCGACTAAAGCCTTTTTATCGATTTCAAAAAAAGGAGGAGATTCTCAATTTGACTATTTTTGTTCATATATACCTCAGAACTTTATACTGCGTGGACCAATTTTGATAAATTTTTTTTGAAAGCTCATACTATCCTAATTAAAACGTATCACGGCGTGTCGAGTCCCCATTGATGACTGCGTCATAACCACGTAATATCCACGGAAAGTAACACGCAAGATAATTGAAAACAAATAAGATTGTAGGTACTTTCATTTCCTTAAGGTTAATTTTCTGAAATTGGTCGCATTATTACAAATCTGTGAATCTGCTCAAAATGTTAAAAAGTACACTGACGGGCACAAATATCAGCTCACCTTATTTATCTATTTTAGATATTTTATTAATATAATATTTATGAAAGCTAGCTACCAATAAGTTGATAAAAAAAATAAGTTTTAAATACAAAGTCGTTTAGTAAGAAATACTTAGCAAAAAAAGATCTCGGTCTCTTGACGAAAATAACAAAAAAAATGTTTGGAAAAAATGTATGGTGTCGCGTGTGTCATTTAGAAAAATGTGGTCCGATAGAATTTTTTTGCGTAAGTATATTTACTTGAAGTCGGGTTTTTTTTGTTAAACTTATTAATATTGATAGTTCGTAAGTGAGCGACAGTTTAATTAACAGTATGATACAAAATTATATTTTGCTTTACCTTTTGTATTTTGCTAAACGTGTTTGCAAACAGTGCGATATCAGTGAAATAATTGTACCAAATAATTGTTGACTGGTAACAAATAAAAATGCCTTCATAATTTAATGCGTCATTTTCTGAACCGGTCTTCTACGTTTTAAGTAAATAACCTTCAATATAATAAAATTTATAAATTGACGTCATTGTAACGATCTTTGACCAGAATTTTGATATTTTGGATTTGAAATAAAACTAGAGTAGGTAACTAAGAAACCTTTCTTTATTATAGATATTTATAAACAATTTGACCAACCACGCCGCACTTATCTACCGGAGCATCCTTCAATTTTAATTAATTCATTGCAGAATATAATTATGTCAAAATAATAATGATTTTGTTATTTAAATATGCAAATGAGCCTTTTAAGAGTAACGATTGGAAGAGGTGATATTTTTTCGATAATTACAGATCAGACAGGCCAGAAACTTATTTTTGCAAAGACGATCAACATAAATAACATAATTTGTTAATACAATAGATGATTCTTATAATTATACACCACTATCTCTCCTATTCGTCGATATTGGTAGAGTTCATCGTAATTCTTGTGAAGAACTTTTGAACTCTACGATTTAACCATAAACTGGTTCATGTAACAGACGTCACAATCTTAATTTTTTTGCAATTAAAACCTCTACACAAAAATTTAATAGTCTAATTACTTTTTTATTTACCTTTTGTTAAGGACCTACGCAGCTTTTATTGATATTCATGTGTGTGTACTGAGTACTACATTTAATGTTTTTATACTACTTAATCGCTACTTTAAATGTTGCTACCTACCTTTTGGCGGTTCAAGGAGAAGTTTACTAGAAATCACACGTATTTCTAATAAATAGAACAAAATAATTAAAGTTTCAAACAATAATTTGTGTTGATATCACCCCTGGTAGCAAAGTGCAGGTGAATTTGTGTTTCATATGTACTAAATACTTGATGGTGTGGAGTATAATCGACCAATTAAAAAAAATATATTACGGGGTTGCTGAGAACATATTTTGATATATACTCTTATACAGTACTAGAATACCGGGCAGACGTTGTTCTGCATATATTTTCCATATCAGGTACTCTCGACCTTAAATTTAAATTTTATTTTAGTAAATGCTCATCATATCGGATAACTTTTGCTATGGCGGCGACTCAATAACTGTAATGGTTTGGCTGGTCCTTTGAGGTATCTCAACATCAGCACCACCTGCCGGGTTCTACTGTGACTCCATACCATACTCGGTTCCTCTAATACACCTCACAATTTTTTTATTGACGGTTTTTTGATTATCGGTCTAGTCTAGCCGGTTAGGAGGAATTCAGTGACAAACCCACGTACGCTGAGTTTTATACATATAATATATAATTATTAAGATATTCATTCCGTCGCGCCATAAGCCATTGTTTCTGAAGACATTAGGAGGTACCTCAAGATCGGACACTGATTATAATGAAAAATTATAAGTTTTATTTAACAATTATAATGTTGTATCCTTAAAGTTTTGCGGTTTGTTAGTGAATTGGTAGTTAAGACGAAATAAATAATTTGAATTTGAATAGAAAAAGAGAAAAAAATCTAGTAAAATAAAGTTTAGATATTCCCACGGATTAAGTTACGGTCACAAATAGTTGTGTATTTTAATGTAAAAGTTTGTCGTGATTGTTTAAATGCCAGTTAACTTCCGAACAGTAACCGAGGTCGCCTGGATACTTTAATGTAGACGAACTTTTTAATATTTACCATTTGATCGTAACATATCATTCGAACCGCACGTTCTCTCATCAGTGAGTGTTTTTGATCTTGATCGAAATCGTTGGAGAGTTGTTTCCGCCAGCTGCGTTGAACGTAAGGCAAATCTATTTTGATTTAAAAAAATATAATTATCCTATTAGTTTTATTGATATTCGTAATCAAAGTGAATTTCTTTTTTTTAATGTGTGTGTAATAAGGTCATCTGTAGTTACCCATAAAAAACAGAAATAGGATAAGAACGGAATGGTCAAATGGCATAGGATCAGACAGGAATAACTCGAAATAATCAATACTAAAATATATTAATAAATTCAAATAAAATCAAAACAATAAAAAAACTCATTATAAATAGCAACGAATCAAATTCAATTATTTCAAGCTCAACGAATTAAATTAATTCAAATTCATTATAAATTAAAACATATAAATAGACTCCAAAAAAAAAACCCGTTGCAGCGTTGGTCCATAGATCCACATACAGGGTCAAATTGGTCCTAGGCCATACTAGATCCCTCTCCGATACCTAAACCGCAGAATGTGTTATAAAATCGGACCAACCAATGAATGAGTTCAGTGACACGCTTCAACGTTACAATTTTATTGCCGACCTATAAAAAAGATTTTATGGAAAAAATTCGTAAAATATTTGCATAGATTCGTGGGTGTGAGTATAAGGAAACCTCATTGCTAGTTAGACATGTTTAAATACAGATCTAATAGGACGACGATTAGGTATTAGTCACAGTTAGTTAGTGTCACAGAAATTCAGAGAGTGTTACTGACAGACTGTTAAAAAGATATGCTGGGGCGTTTCTTTCCCCGTTTCTTCTCCTGCATATCAAAGCACCTTTACGAAACGGGAGTAGATTAAAAAAATACGTGCAAAAGTGTATCATCGATACTTATACATATAAATAAATGATTTTCAATTTGCATTTGACCATAGGAATTAGTAAGGACGTTAAGGTTCGTTAAGTAAGCTATTAGTTCCTAAAGAAGACGAAATAAATGGTTTGAAGTTGTAAGTTTAATTAGGACTAATTAAAGAGGGTCGCGCAAAGAAATCTTTACCGCAGTGAGAAATACTCGTACGATGGTTGAAGGAGATTTGAAGCGTACGATAGTAGCTAATCTGATTTAATTAGTTTTTTGTGTTCTTCATATTTTATATTTCGTCCACACATTTACATGAACAAGATTATGTACTTACTGTGTGTGTATTATGTAGGTGTAGAGGTTTTAGAAAAAAATAGGTGTAACGAATGTTAGCAGAATAAATCCTCCTGTCGGTACTTACCCTTTAAAATCTTTGGTTATCTATTAAAACCATTGAAGTAGTGGTCAAAATACAAATAGATGTTTGAATCGCATTTTTTTGTTTTTAATCCGTCTTAACACAGATTAACATCTTCTATGCAAATAATACATTATAATCCTTCATTCAAACAAAATAAATGGTAATAAAGATAAATAATTAGCTGTTTAACCCGTGCGAATAACAATGTGTTGCGCATTAATATCAGTCATAATTTACGTGGAAATATAGAGATACCTATCTATTAGCTTATAAACCAAAGTCTACTTTGACATAATCAAGGTAAACTGCGTTTAGAAAACAATACAGAGAAAAAGGAAGACCTATAAATATTGTTCTTAAGTTCCTAGACGCCAAAAGTTTTATAGAGTCAAAAGGTTTTTCCAGCCGCGACGATGTCCTACGTGAGCGTGGCAGAGTACTACGGCGGCAAGTCGGTGTTCATCACGGGCGGCACCGGCTTCATGGGGAAGGTGCTGGTGGAGAAACTGCTGTTCAGCTGTCCCGCTCTGGACAGTTTCTACGTGCTCATGAGGTCCAAGAAAGGGAAATCACCCAACGAGAGGCTTCTGGGATACTTGAACGATCGAGTGAGTAATGATTATTAAATTAAGTAATTAGCAGTGGTTATCAGTAGAAAAAAACTACAATATGAAGTCAATGAAATGGAAGCAATCATCATCAATAAAAAATAAATTTTCAAGACAGAAGAATCTATTAGTTCTAGAGAAGATAATTCTTTACATATTGACGAATATTCATTTTGAATTGAGTGTACAAAAGTAATTAACGGAGAGGCCAATTTACAGGTTTTTGAAAGACTGCACATGAAACGAGATATATTGAAGAAGGTGAAGATGATTCCTGGAGATGTTGTTTTAGAAGACTTAGGCATTTCTGAATCGGACCGAGAGGAGGTGCAGCGAGAGTGCCACATCGTATTCCACTGTGCTGCTACTGTAAGGTGATACCAAAAAAGATTTATTGTAAATAATTAAACAAAAAGCGAGTCCACTCATCTCCGTTATGACATCAACTCTTAAAATGTCGCCTCTAAAAACTGTATTGTAGCAGGTGAGAATTAAAGAACATGGTAAAATTATACGTTCCACTTAAAAAGGCTCTTGGCATTTTTAACAAAAAAGTAAGTAAGTAGGTATCTAACATAAAGCGAATACAATTTTATAGCAAAACATAATTGGCGTTGTTATCTCGTAGGTTCGTACAAGGAACCATACAGATAATGTCAATGATAAAATTAGCATCAAAATGCAAAAGGCTCATATGCACGAGGAAATTTACAAGGCACCAAACTTAATCAATTTAAAATATTTAAGTTCCTTGAGTGTATTAATTTTCTTATTATTTCAGATTCGATATGTTCCTTCGAGACTCTGTAAATATAAATGTTCTCGGAACTAAACGAGTACTTGAGTTGGCTGCTGGAATGAAAAATTTGGAGGTCAGTAATATTTTATTATTTTATGTGTAAAAAACTAAAATAATTGTAACTTTATATATTAGTAATCAGATTAGCAGTCAAATATGATAAGTCTCACAAAAAATAAGCTTAGAAACAAAACATAACTTTAGTTTTTTTTTTCAGGCTTTTGTGCACGTCTCCACATCTTTCTGCCACGACGACATTGATGTGCTTGAAGAAAAGCTGTACCCCAGCCGATACAAGCCTCAAGACATAATACAATGCATGACGTGGATGGAAGACAACCTGGTAGCCACCCTGCAGCCCGAGTATGTCAAAAATATCATCCACTACAGTCAATTTACTTTCTGTAAATTCCATCCCAGTAACAGACATAGATATCAATTGGCCTTTCTTTCACCAGGTTAATCAAGCCCCTCCCTAACAACTATGCCTTCACCAAATGTCTTTCGGAAGACATTCTCATGGAATACCAGGGAAAGTTTCCTATCGCTATTGCCAGACCATCCATTGGTAAGAATACTAAATTCAATAGTGTAACCAACCCAAAATACTCATACGTACTAAATTGCCAAATTGACTAATTAAATTCTGATATCCTCCTGTAATTGTTAGGAAATACACAGTAGGTGTGACTATAATTTCCATGAGTTATATTTAAAATATTTTTTATTTTCACTTTTCAGTAACTGCAGCAGTTAAGGAGCCCATGCCAGGCTGGGTGGACAATATCAACGGACCCACAGGAATGATTTACGCCGCTGCTACGGGTGAGTGTTAGATTAGAGAGGAGAAAGGCTGTCTAGAAATTATAATCACCCCGATCCATGACTCAGTCTATGTGCAAAGTATAATTCAAATGTATTACACAACTGTTGATGATTTAGTACGAAACATATACGTTCTTAAAATCCCACGGGAACCTACAATCGGGATAAAATCCTATATCTTATTCTTGAATGGATCTACGTACCTATATGTCTGCTAATTTCATTTCAATCCGTACAACGGTTCCTTACGGCGTGGAGGAATCCCAAACATCCAAATATCTTCACAAACATCACATTTATAATTTTAGTAAGATTAGTAGGATAGGTAGGATTTAATGATGAAGTTAAAGAAATAATTGAACTGTGTTTCAGGGGCTCTCCGTATAGTATACTGTCACGATGATGTCTTTACGGAAGGGATACCCGTAGACTACGCAATCAATGGCTGTATATTGCTAGCTCACGCCACCGGCTTGGATAAGTAAGTCATCATTATCTTATTCAATAAATGATCCCCATGGCAGGACTTGGATGCTAATAAGAAGTAATCACCGCTTCAGATAAAAAACTTTGATGAAACTAAAAGCATTATTTGCGGTGATATGCCTAGCATATTTTATCTGTTACTTTAATGATCAATTTTATACTAAAAGACTTAAAAAAAAGGGTGTCTGTTAAGTCGGTTTGCTTGCCGACGATAATTTTTTAGTAGTATTGTAGTAATAGATACCTACGAACCATTTGCCGTCAGATATATCGCAATTTCGTGTTTCGAACAGACTTTTTCGAATTACTAACTCTGACGTTACGCGAGAATAGTATAAAAATGTGTAGAGGGCTCTCGCTTGCACACGGAACGTTACACTTTTTCGTGCATGTGGCCGATGTTCATCGATTTAAAAGACGTTGTCACATCAAAACTGAAAAGGTAATTAGTACTAGAAGTTTAATCACATCCTATCTAACTCACTCGGATTAAAGTGTTTAGAAATAAAAGTACCACTTATCGAAACTGAATATAAAGTTATAAATTTTTCCACATTTTTAGACCTGAAGAAATTCGTGTTTGCAATATTACTCAATCTGGCATCAACAGCATCCCGTGGGTGGAGGCCGGAAAAATGTGTAAGGAAACGACAACTTTATTATATGCACAATCAAGCTTGCAATGCCACCTTTAGGTGCCGTCCATGGATATTGTGACAAACTACAAACATTACTACTAGTCGGTTGGTAGACCCTGTTACTGATAGGTGTTCATGAGAGAGACTATCATTGATCATTAATTCGCTAACAAGAGGGCTGTGTAAGTGAGGACTATTAGTATAACTTAGTTCTGTTAGAAAATATTGATAGTCCAGTTAGTGATTGTAAGTATTATCCCTTGAAGCATGTCAAAAGATACGTCGATAACCCGTGATATTTTTTTCTGCAATTGACAGGGCAAAACTTGATAGAAAAATACCCGCTGTCTCTCTGTCTGTGGTACCCCAACGCGACGCCCACGAGCAATCGACCGCTGTATAATATGCTGGTGTTCCTCACACAGTTCCTACCTGCGCTGTTCTTGGATATGCTTCTGTTTCTACTGGGAAAGAGAACTTTGTAAGTGTTATCTTTGTTAGTCTCAAATACCTGAAGGAAACAAAAGAATGACATCTACGATGCTCACATTTTTGGGCTCAAGTTTTCTAGAAATATCTGAAGGACACCATTCAACATCGGTGATCAATTTAAGGTGTTTGCAAAACTTAAACCGAGGCAACAAAAAGTACTGATGGTTTTGTAATTGACTGATGTAACTCAAGCAATATTATGTAGCTATTATGTTAATTGCATTTACAAGAGCCTGGTTGTAGGCTTTTCATTCTTTTAGAAACCTAAAATAGTAATAAGAAGCCCAACCTCAAGAAGCACCTTAATCGAGCCTAATATGAAACTGAATGTCTTTTCTACCATTCGTATTCTTTTTCTGCAATGAAAAGGGTTTTGTTTCCAGCATGTTGTCGGTGTACCACAAGATCCAGTACGCCGCGAGTCTGCTGGAGTACTACATGCTGAGACACTGGGAGTTCAAAAACGACTACTTCCGGTCTCTCAGGAACAGGATCTCCGACGATGACAATGAAGTATTCCACACAGATTTGGAGGTAAACACTTACTGAATATAATATTGATCCGAAAGACAATTTGATGATAATTTCTGACGACAATATACACATTACTTTTTAAAACATTAAAAACAATAGAATTAAACTTCGCATTTTTAGGCAGATAACTCATCATAATTATACTTAAATTGTACATATTTTATAGTGTATTTTTCTTAAAAAAGATGTTAAAAAAAACCTAGAAATCTTAAGTAAAAAACTTAAGTTTGCTTTATTTTTAATCTTAGTAATAACCTTCCATATTTCAGAAATTAGACTTGAATTTATACATGGAGAATTACGTGAAGGGTGTACGGGAATTCTATTGTCAGGAAGACCCGTCGACGTTGCCAAAGGCCAGAAGACTACATTATCAGTAAGTACCAGATATCTAACAAGGCACAAATGTGACTTTTGTTTTAATATTTTTTTATTATATTCAGACTAGTATTGTAACAGATTGCATATTATAAATTAAGTAACGCTCGAATCTGAGTTGTTAAGAACTTTAAATGCTATTGGTTGTGGGATAGAACCCTTTGAGGTTATAGGTTGCACAATGTGGTTACATGAATCCATCAACCACCCACTGCCGAGCACTGGGCTCCTCATAACTAAAATGGTCTAGATAGAGCATGCTTCACCATGCTTACGAGAGCGGATTGGCGGGGGGTTAATTGGTAAACCCGAGTGTCGGAATTTTTTATGCCCTATCCTGCCTTACCTCTGAAATAATGGCTCATTTTCATTGGTTGTTAGAGCCCGCATTCAGGGTAGATACGGAAGATTTCTTTTTAAGCACCAACCGAAGACTTTCATTCGTTTTTGAGGCCGCTTTTGGAAGCACCTAGGTTTAGGTTTTAAGGTTTAAAAACATACTGTATATTGACTACATAATTGACGACGCAGTTTTAATAGTTATTATACCGTACTCGGGGACTCTCCGCATGCTGTTTATCGACCGAGTTAATGACCAATGAAAATGAGCCTAAGATTTTTTTGCCACTTGCGGTCACCCATCCACTATCCGACTGTGCCCGCAGTTGCTTAACTTTGTCGATCATTTAGGACAGGAACGACGTAAGTCACTGGGCTATGAGCGCTTCAGTGCACAATGTAACAAGGTACATGATATATTTGATATAGATACGAGTAATTAAAGTAATTAATGTTTTTCTGTTTGCAGATTATACATCCTTCACATCGTGAGCAGAGTTCTACTCATCGGCTTAGCCATTTATTTGTTCTACGCTTATTATTTTAAGTAAAGTTTATTTCCCAGATACATATTATTTTTATGAATTTAACATTATAAATATAAAATGCTTCAATAATTTATGATTAAAACATAATAATTACGTGATATGTATTGCAAATTGTGTGATTATACTTATTATTTAATTATTTCCATTATAACTTAGACTGACAGCGTATAGGTACTTACTTTTTAAAATACAATTATTTGCATAATAATATCTATTGTAAAGTACAACGTCGAGGTAAGGTACAAAAAACATTTCGTGTAAGGTACAACATCGTATTGATACAATATATCATAGACAATGCTGTACCTACTGCACGTGGAAAACACAAAGGGATTTAATAATAAATACGAAATAAATAAATAATGGATTAAATATGAATGTAACAGGTTTCTTCATAAAAAGAATTATACATTATCTAATTAAGATGACTTAATAATTGTGTATTATTTATAATCAAGATTCATTATAAATATACTGTACTAAATACGAAACACAGAGTAACACATTATACTTATGAGCGTAATAAAAACCAGAGTTCTTTTCGGTTAGGTTAATAATCGAAATGTATCGGTTATTAACCCCCTGTTAAAAGGGTTAACAGGTTAAAAGGGTTACCGAACAATTCTGTATTTTCATCAATCGATTAACCTAAATGACTTGTAACAGAATGAAAAGTGTTAACAGAAATAATATGTTACCCTACTCATTTCGGTTAACCCTAACTAAATTAAAAAGGGTTTCTGCATTTACGGTTCAAAATGGCGGAGCACGAGGTCGACCGAGCGACAAGTGACGAGCTAAACATCGTCGCATCGCGCGAAAAAAACATCGTCGCATCGCGCGAGCCACGCAAAATATTTATTTCATTCATATTACGATTATCTATCTTTACTAATATATAAAGCTGAAGAGTTTGTTTGTTTGTTTGTTTGAACACGCTTATCTCAGGAACTACTGGACCGATTTAAAAAATTCTTTTAGTGTAAGATAGTCCATTCATCGAGGAAACTTATAGGCTATATGCTATATTATAGGATATATTAGGCTATATTATAGGCTATAACATCACGCTAAGATGAATAGGAAAGGAGCAGCAACAAAAACAGTATCATCGAAAAAGAAAGAAATAAAATTTTAAAATCCCCCGACTCAGGGAATATAATTATTAAACCAAGAAAATCCTTCGGGGGCACGACCCGACCGGGGGTCGACACGACCACAGAACAACGAATAATACATTCTTCCGTGGTGACGACATTATGAATTATTCAGAGATTTGATTATTTTAGAGAGAAACATAACAAAAAACATACTAAAAAAGTTTAAAAGACTGATTTACTTTTGTTTAAATAGAGATTAGATTAGATTTTCAAAAAAGAAAAGATTGAAAATTCGCAAACGGTCACCTTGATTCAAACATGAATCAATGACGTTACAATTTGATGTCACGTTTGTGTAAACAAATAAAATTCATATTACATATTAGGTTGTAAGTTGTAACAGTAGAACACAATTTTTTTTTGATTTGCTGCGCTAGTTTTTGCTACAGAAGCTAGCTGATCATGAATACTGAAATGAACTTTTTAGGGTTAATAGGCCAGAACTATTTCGGACAACTATCAGAACTATAGAACTATTGTGCCCGACTAGGAACACACATTTTTTATGTGCTGCTAAATGCTCTGCTGCGATGTGTGAACTTAGCAGATCATATGACCACTTTTATTTTTTAGGGTTAAACGCCAGAACTATTCCTGAAAATTGTCTATAAAACTCACCTGCCTGCGAATAGGACTTCGATAAATTTATGATCTGTTGATACCTAGTTGCTCTGCTAAGTTCACGGGCATGGACCCTTTGATCGGCGATCCGGCGTGATAACCATTGCGCCATACGAGTCATCATTATGGAATAGGGAACTAACTTGTAATTTCTTAATTAGTACCTACAGGTTCCCACGACAGATACGTACTATTTGATATGATCTAATAATTTAGTGTGGGAGCATTTTATGTATTGTTAAGAAGATCATTTTTTCATAAACATTGTAGGTACCTATTATCCGAGTAAACATTAATTCTAAAATCATCCAAAATCTCAGCGTGGGATACACACTTGTTATCTTGTACCTTACGCTGTCAACACTCATTTCTAATTCAGCAAATTGATTGAGTAGACGAGTCGAACTAAAATATTGAATTGAAATATTAATATAGTGACCTGTGATTGATGTTATACGATTATACTGACAACAGTCTTTTATGTATGCAATAATAAATTAAAAACGTATAGTTTTTAAAACTGTTTATCGTAATTCGTGTCACATCATTGCTCCAACAAATTCCTTTAGTTCACGGAAGAAGATACGGTAAGAAATTACTCATGTTTTGGTTTGTCTTTTAACCAATTAATAAGCTATGTACCTATTAATATGTAAAATGAATAATTTTTTCTACTTAGGCCATCAGACGGAACACACACGACGACCCCGTAACCTAGTTTGTAGTGGCCCTGCCTGCGAAGCCAGGGGTTCCGGGTTCGATTCCCGGCCGGGGCAGATAATTATGTGACAGATAAATGTTTGTTCTCGGGTCATGGGTGTTAGTAATGCGTTATTAGTGTTGTCCATGCCACCCGCGACACAGGGAATTCTACTGCGGGGGTATGAGTGTGTTAGCGTTATTATTATTAGTACACGATAATGAGATCATAAAATTCAAAAACATTATTCATATAGGTATCAATGATACACTTATGCACGTCAAACATTATTTTTTTAATCTACCCCAATTTCCTAAAGGTGCGTTAATATAGAGAAGAAGGAAGGGGAAAGAAACTCCCCCGCACATCTTTTTAAATAAATAGTAGGTACAATATAATTATTTTCATTACAAAATATTATAACCTGAGCGGAACTGGTAGCATAGCTGTTCATTTCCATGCGTCTTTGTCATTAACATAATCATCTACTCTATAGTAGGTAACCCTTATCAATAAGTTAAACCAGACAAATGTAATTTAAGAGGGACGGCGACTCTTAAATTGTTGAGGTGCTTGGATTACATTAGATATCTGTGGACAAAGAAGTAACACTATTTCTACGTTTGTCTTAAACATTTAAACAAAATCTGAGTGCGAAAGAGTAGCAAATAATACTGAATTACACATCGGTTCTATTTTTTATATGATCCAGTAACACGAACATTATTTTTTCCTATCATCAGTAAATTAAAGCAATTGCCGGAATCTGTAGTATCCTGCTGACCTGTGCGAACTACTTTAAATATTATTTAACTAAACTCTACAACTTTATTTAATGACCGTATTGTTCACATTAAAATTATTTTCAAGGGCGGTAATTATGCGATAAATAATTTTATGAGGCCTGTGTTTTTTTCATACCATCGACTATTATTATTAATTAGCCGTTTACCTTAGCTTTACTTACTGAGAATAAACATTATTTATGACCTTTTATTATTTATACTCTCAGGGAAAAAAACACCTAATAAACTCTACAAACGTGTCTTATTTCATCTTAATCGATCCAGTAGTTCTAGGTCTGCGGTCATTGGTATTACTATGCTATTTAACTTGCATAGCTAAAATAGCTCAAAATATTTTTTTAATAATAATTTTATTGTTTTGCTTCAAAAAGCAACAAACATTCACATCATATTGTCACAAACTTTAGCATGTATAATATTAGTACGAAATCAATTATGTATTTTAAATATTCAATAACATAATATTATTTCAAAACACCATTTCTCTCCTCGCCTCGCAGCTGCTAGTATAGAATTGAGTACGATATTTTACGAGTACAATAAAAATTTAAATGTTCTGAGCTTTGCAGTATTATTTCAGTTGTAAAAAATATTAAGATGTCGCCATCTATGAGCGTGGCGGAATATTATGCTGGGAAAAATATATTTATCACGGGAGCCACCGGACTCATTGGGAAAGTTCTAATTGAAAAACTACTCAGAAGCTGCCCACGCGTGGGACTCATTTATATGCTGATACGGCCGAAGCATAGTCAACCTGCTGAAGATAGATTATGCAATTTTATTAATTGTCCCGTAAGTATTTTACTAAAACATTAAAAAATTGAATATTTTAGTAACGCTCTTTTTATCTTTCACTTTGTATGATATCAGATATTTGATAATCTGCGAAAGAATTCTCCAGAGGCTCTGAAGAAGTTGAGGATGGTGGCGGGAGACATCACGAAGGAGGCACTCGGGCTCTCTGATGATGAGAGAAGAGAGTTACTCGCGGAATGTAACATCGTCTTCCACAGCGCCGCTAATGTCCGGTGAGAAACTCATGTGGTTGGTCACTTGGTTGGTGGGTTTGTTGGTCGGTTGGTTGGTTGATCAGTGGGTTGGTCAGTTGGTTCGCACGTAAGTATACAAAATGTATGAAGGTACTGATGCCATTGATGATTTCCCTTGTAGGTTCGACTTACCTCTCCGATCAGCCATAGCGCAGAACACGCTGGCAACGAAAAGAGTCTTAGAATTAGCTGAGGGGATGAAGAATATTGAGGTATGTAGGAAAATACTACAATTATGTACTACGCACTACGAGTATACGTAACTGAAAAAAGAATTTCAACTTTCACGCAATCTGTACTTGTTATTAAATTACAAATTATCCCTTATTTACAATTAATTGTGATATATTAATTACTTATAAGTACTACGATGTTTCAAGGTGTTCGTCTATGTATCCACGTCCTACTGCCAGCACGAGAAGATAACTCTAGAGGAAAAGTTGTACCCCACCAAACACTCTCCCCAGCAAATAATTGATCTGTGTGACTGGATGGACGATGATATGTTAGCTGGTATTCAATCAAAGTGAGTATGAATAACCCATCGCAGTTTTGGGAACGATTACAATAACAAAACGTAGGGTAGTGGACATTGACCTCCTAACAAAAGAACTACTACCAACTTTACAGGCGTAAATTACCTACTTATCATCACCGCGGAATCAGGTAATTCATTCACATAAGTGACAAATATCCTGTCAAGTAAAATCAAAGTCAAGTCCAAAATGATTTGCGCTTGATACTCGCAAACAGTTTTAATTATCTTCATAATATGACGTTCAACATGTATCTTTCTTTAGTTTTAACCATGTCTTTTTTCAGGCTCATATATCCGCACGGTAACACATACGCCTACTCCAAGGCGCTAACTGAAACTCTCGTATCGCAATACGCAGGGAAGTTTCCAATAGCGATTGGAAGGCCATCTATTGGTGAGTATAATAGTGTTTTTATAACTCCTGAAAAGTGTCAGGTTGCCATTGCCATTGGTGCAAACCACACGTTGCAAGTGCAGGAAAAGCAACTCTACATTTTTCTTTCTACGGGTTTTATTGATGATTAAAAGTATGAGATAATGGCAAAAAAGAAGTTCCACAGCACATGAAATCAATTTTCCCGCACTTGGACTACTTGAATGCAACATAATATTTATTCCGGATTGGAATAAGTCCAATAAACCATGTATCCGTGTCACAAAAATCTGCTGGGAATCACTACTTATAGATTATTGAAGATATACCTACCTATAATAATGAGTGTGAATATTGATTATAGTGACAGCATCATTAAAGGAACCAATGCCCGGATGGATAGACAGTATGAACGGACCGACTGGAGTACTGATAGCGACTGGAAAAGGTGAGCAATATGTTACAATTACTGGTATGCCATTTCTACTGAAGTTTGCTTCGGCGTCTTGCTGCATACAAGCTGAGCTATATTGCTCTGCTGCTAAGGTCAGCGGTTATTTCTTAAATAATGGAGATATGCCAAAGCTATGCTAACGTCTGCTTATTTAAACTTCTATTTCTTATTACACAAGATACACATCACATCTATCTTTCTCTCTGTTATGTAAATTTTTCACTCTCACTTACAGGAGTGCTTCGGAGTATAATGTGTAACGACAAGAACCTGGTAGATATGATGCCTCTGGACCTCGTGGTGAATGGCTGCATTCTTCTGGCGTACTTCACAGCTTTAGAGAAGTCAATATATTTACTGATAATGCAAAGACAGGCTCTTTGTCCCACCGATAATTTTGTAGGAAGCAGTGATAGCCCTGTGGCTGATAGTAAGCTCTGTGGTTTTGTGTTTTGGTTTTGTGGCTGTGGCTCTGTGGTTAACATTAGTCTCCCGCATAGCTATCTGTTCCCATAAAATGATTTTAAAAACACCGAGCCCTTCACCAGAAACTTATTTTTCTACATAAATATTGCACGATGACGCTGTAGAAGTCATGTCAAGTCCACCTTGCACTTGACGGTTTAATGAAGCTGGCCTGTATTTACAGTCGTGAATATACTTTCAGATCTCACGATATTACATTCTGCAACATCACACAATCTGGAATCAATGCATTGACTTGGAAACATTATAGAAAATTAAGTAAGTTTGGAGGCAATTAATTAGATCTATATCTTGCTTTTTCATATAGATAGAGTTTCGTTTTTAAAGTTACACATTGTTACCTATTATGTCTATAAAGTATCAAGTTATCAACTGATTTTCATTTATTTGTGTTAGACCGCAATTAGGGAGTTAATCAATTTATATCGTGGTTTTAAGTATGAACACTAAACTGGTTTTAAATGGCCCGTCACAGGTCTAGAACTGTTCGTGAAGCACCCGTTTGCTCAGTTTATCTGGGTGCCGAAAGGAAAGCCCAACACTTCCCGGATCGATCACAACATAACCGTATTCTTTACTCAACTAATCCCGGCTCTGTTCATTGATCTAGTTCTCTATCTGATGGGCAAGAAATGCTTGTAAGTACCTACATATTTACCTCATAACCTTAAACTTTTTTATATTAAGAGACTCGTTAACTTGGCAAACTTCTAAGCCTTCCCTGGAATTCCACAAATAATTTAAAATCAAAAGCAACCAAATCCGTCCAGCCGTTCTCGAGTTTTAGCGAGACTAATGAACAGCAATTGTTATTTATATAAGTATAAGAATTAGAGACGACGTCAGTTATTTTGGTAGAGCAAACCAAAAACTAAACTTTCACCCTTGGATCCGACAGAAAAGCGGATTATGAGAGTTATTGGTAACGCTAAACTGCTTGGCTTAATTTAATACTTCTTGATTATTCCAGTATGATGAAAGTCTACAACCGCGTGCAGTACGCCTGTGGCGTCCTGGAGTACTACTCTACCACAGAATGGAATTTCACCAACGACTATTTCAGGAGTCTCCGGAGTAAAATTTCTAAGGAAGACAACGAACAATTTTACACGGATATAGAAGTATGGCCATTACTACAATTCCTTAACTACTTACATTGTGAGATGTGCGGAGGAGCCAAGTAGTGGATAGTTGGTTACGATGCTGGAATAATTAATTTGCATCATTTCAGCTTCTGCACCATGAAACTTACATGGAGAACTACGTCCTGGGCGCTCAGAAGTATATCCTGAAGGAGGAGCCAGCCGACCTACCCCGGGTGAAGCGGCTCTTCAATATGTAGGTTACAACTATCTTGTCTCTTATGCTATATAACATGTAAGTCGGAGCGGTCTGCGAGTAACATCACCGCCAAATCCATTAAGTGTTCAGTACAATATCGCCTTTAGGATGCTGTAAGGTAGCTGTTCGTCTGTTCTGAACGCATCCTGAACATTAATTATTGGCCAAATGCTTTATACAGTCATGGGATTAAAATTACCTTGAGGTTGAGAAAATATAACATCTCCAGTACGATTAATAGAGATTTTAAACATATTATAAGGTTATTATTAATTTCAATACTGATACAACCTATGAGTATTCAAATCCGTAACAAACAAATTATTAATAATACCAGTATGGCACATTTT
The DNA here is from genome assembly GCA_001278395.1 of Lerema accius. Taxonomy (NCBI): domain Eukaryota; kingdom Metazoa; phylum Arthropoda; class Insecta; order Lepidoptera; family Hesperiidae; genus Lerema; species Lerema accius. The sequence continues at coordinate 308,633 of LGAG01002959.1, forward strand.
TTTTTATCAATAATAATGCGTTATTTATTGTTTCAGAGTGTGGTACATTGACAAGATACTGACAGGTTCCTCCTACGGGTTGATACTGTATATTGTGTTTAAGATTTTAATATTTAAATAAATGTAATAGAATATAATTTGCGTGGAAGACTACTTATTTATTAGGATATCAACGATATATACACTACACACGTCGATATTTTTAAGCCAATCCGTCAAC
>LGAG01002959.1:359828-370966 GCA_001278395.1 Lerema accius
TCATTCCTTCGGCTTCAGTTTATCAATGCTTTGGCTTATCTCTTGCCATCAAATACAAAGAATTTATTCTACTACATACCTTTAAGTATAATAAAATTATGCTACAATCTACAAATATGTACCTACGTACTATAAATGATTTTTTGTATGACTTTTTTGATACGAGTTAAATCGTCATTATTTGTTTAGGTTTAGGTCTACTTCACCTCTTGTGTAGGTTTCCGGTTCAATACTTAAGACAGATGTATGTTATTAAATGAGTTGTTTGTTTGTTTCGTTTCAGCTACCTACTCAAACAATAACTCCTCAACCCATATTTGTATGTAAGTATATAAATAAAAACATTCATGTGCAATGATTACAGTACAATGTACCTTGTATTTCACAGTTATTTCTTCATACTGTCCGGAGCTGAACGTTATGTTGAGTCATTTTATTACTCAGTATTGTTTATACACATATTTCCGCCTCGCACGACCCCTCCGGGACTAAACTCACACAACATACATTGTATACCGTTCTTTGTTGTATTTAACATAATAATTAACCTACATCACAGATAACATTAGCTAATCGAAACTCGGGCACCATTCTGGCAAGTATAGTGTAGACTGGGCTATGGACTCCCATGACAATACAATTAAAAAACAGAGAGATACGCCTTATATACCGACTGCTATTGGTTTGCCCTGGAGGTCTCACTGGCGACACAATTTTATTATCATAACATCAGATTAATTATGGTCATGTCGCATGCCATATATGCGTCATGTCATCACCTCGCTGACATCCTTCAACCGGGACGGCATGTACAGACAGACAGGGGGTATGTCAGTAGTGTGCACGACGATATTTGTTTCAGAGCCAAACGCATCTCGAATAAACGTGCAGGGCGCGTGTTTACATTTTAATGGTATAGCTACATGTAGCGGATTAGCTTGGCCACTGACGAAATAACGTGACAAAAACTGTTCTCAGTAGACATAGACAATGGAGTGAACATTATCATTGTTCATTGTTCCAAAGCTTCTTGTGACGTGTCGGTGATGCTTCAACTAAAAGGAAAGTAATGACTCGAATGACTATCAAACACACTGAAGATTCATCCTGTTCCACGAATTAGTTCAACTAGCTAGACGAACATTTTGATTATTCTATGAAATGATGACAAGTGTATTGTGATCCTCTAGTGGAGCAGTAGATGCGGATACACCGAGCGACTGTCGACGGCCTCGCTCGAGACACTCTCGGACTGGTCCAACTGATTAAACCTTGATTCCAGCTAACAAACAACAACCTCACGTCAATTGAATCAACTGATTACTGATTGTATCTAACAAAAAACCCAGTAATGTCCGAATAAATTGTTATTTACACCTTTATTAAACTTTTTGGGAAGTAAAATCCACATTTGGGTAAAAAACTAAGTCAGTTTTGAAGAAAATAAAATGCATGTAGGTTTCATGATCAAAAAATTTCTAAAAGAAGTTAGTTTTTCGTTGTTGCGTAGAAGGAAAAATATATCTAAACAAACAGAGTTAGGACTCGTTATATTTATCTTGTATTTAAACGAACGCCTAAAATAAGGAAAACATTGCTCCACTATCAACAGGTATGTGACCGGCGGCCGCTACCAACATATAAACGAAACATGATGTAATAGCCAATTTGAAATAACATAAACACAAGTGGGCCTCACATTACTGGGGCTTATCGGCTACAGCCGTGTTGAAATTGATCACTTATTGGCTTACAACCACGTTTTTATATTCTGTAACAGGGGAATTGGAAAGTATGCATTAATTTGTTACTTAAAAATGCCAAGTGGCTAAGGTGAGACTTGCGATCGTCGAAGGGGTATCTTTAGGCAAAAGTGCCAGTGGTTAATAGGTGTGAATGTAATGTATGGCCAGCTAGAACGTTCCCTGGAAGACACAAACACTGACGTCGTCGCGCACGTGTTGGGCGGGGCGGGGCCTGCTCGCGCCGCGGCGCCCGCGCCCGGAATATCACTGTTAATGGATCGCGTGCTTCGAATCGTTGCTAATTTTACACACGACGATTATTACAATAGAAATTGGGTTTTGTTTTCACCGATGCTTAATTGTGTTGTTTGGACAGATTCCAACTTCAATATTTTCATTGCTGCTACAGTCGGAGCGCATTAATATTAATTATAATTAATATAACTTATTCACAAGCCGTACCCGCACAAAAACATTCACATTCATTTTAGTTGGCCACGATGATCAAAAATACGGATCACATTTTCTATTTATTTTAAGAGCGAAATAAAAAGAGGGATACGGTTTTTTACAACATGAAACGTGCTTATTTATTGCAATGATGACAAACAATACTTCGCGCTATGTAAGTTTGTTAGTAAAGAGTATCGCTCGTGATATCTGATATTATTTGCACAAGATTGGATCAGTTAAGGAGTCATCGCGTGACGTCACGTTGATTCACTGGTAGTTTACGTGGCGGATGACGCGGCGTCGTCGGGGCCGCCACCGAGAGGTCGTTGGTTTTGATACTGATGACATCACGGTGGGAGCCGTTAGTCACAATAATACATTTGGTAGGAGATGCGGGCCCCTTGCTACAAATCGGTCACGATAACTAAACTTTGTCTGCGGAAAGACTCGCAGGTACCCTACGGTCGATCCTAAATTTTTGGCAAATGGTGCAATTTAAAAGCTGTAAGCTTACAGAAAGTTCACTCGAGGATACAATATCCATCGTTATCAAGTATAGAGAGCAGCGCGGACAACAGGACAGGCGACAAGTCCGAGGAGGCCTTGAGGGCGCGCGTGCGGCCTGTGCTCGGCTCGGACAAACAAACAAACACGTCGTGACCGTGGCTTGAATACTATGATGAAACAATAAAACCTCGGGAAACTCCTATACCGTATTGTGGGTTAATCATACAACGCTTGGTTATTGTGAAAACTATAAAATATCACATGACTTGACTATTAGATTTTAAGTTTTTAGAGTTAAAATACATTGATTCTTGACGAACGGTTAAACAATAGAACATGAGGCAATGGACATAAATACTCGTTTTTAAAGTAAAACTGGCCAATGATCAATAATAATAGTTTCACATGTTCATAATAATTATGACGCGTGTTATCAGAGGTCGACTGGTCAAACCGAGTAGGTATTTCTCAAGCCTTCACGCTTTCTTGTGACTATGTTTTTTAAATATGAAGCTAAATAAATAATTGTATTTCATCAAAATGATAAGTCCGATGGCATCACGGACGGCACAGTAAGTTAACAGCACTGGACACTTATTAATTAGTCGATTAAAGCGCGTGTTTTAGACAGCTATTTATTTCCATTTCTAGTTACGAAAGGTATTCTATAAAGCAACACGTGTCAAATCTAAGAAACCTGCATCAGGCTCAAGGCCACCCAGTACGATATCAAGAATGTTCCCTCGTTGTCACAACACAACCTAGGTATTTTACATGTTTCAAAAATAATCGAAATCAATTCACTTAAACAATTAAACTATTAAATAAATCTGCTAGGTAGCTACTGATAAGAGCATGAAACATGAAAATTAAAAAATACATTTTACTTGTAATCATAAAATCTGAAAATTGGATGGGATACGTTTTCCATGATTATGATAAGTGAGGTGTGATGCGGGATAGCCACCAGGAAACTGCAGGTTAGAGAGCCAGCTGACATCCGACAGCCCCCGTACGCCGGGCAAGCCGTCAGGGTTTTTGTGCTACTGAATCTTCATAACCTGCTGTCTTTTTGGCTGCGCATCCGTTCAAAACTTTGCTACTAGCTACTCCTCATCCATACAACTCATTCATTGTTACTTATTCGAAACATCCCATACATTGACAAACCTGATATTATATCGACATAGCTGTATCCAGTTCGCAAGAGAAAGTTCCTACAACCGAGTTACTACTTCAATTGAACATTTCCTGTTTAAAACGTACGTCGACCGGGCTGTAGCCTTGTGACGTCACAAGGCAAGGCACGCTAAGACGCTAACGTATCGGATCAGCCGGTCGATTGTTTCTTCCCGCGTTTATTTACATAAATAAACGCTAAAATAAAAATGATACGCAGACAGTTAACAGACAACACCGCTAACAACCGTGACCCGAAGTCGAATATAAAATTGTAATTTGAATATTGCTTCATATTTACTCTGACGTGGTTTGCAGTGCTGAAGTTGCCTGTAGCCTATTAATTAATGATAAAGTTAGTAGCGAATGTGGATGTGGTTATCATACAAGGTGCTGTGGTTAGTCCAATCTGTTGTGCTTGCCAAACCTGCACCTATTAAATATCCAATTCATAGTATTCTTATTTAAAAGGTAATTAAAATCAACTAAAGTCTCTGTCTCCCTTTGAGTGAGATCACATTCAAACACCTAATCAGTAATCACAGTTTCAAATATAATTATTTTCCAGATTTTAACAAACTCGTATTATAATTTCAAAAAGGCCTATTTTTACTCAAATTTTGTGAGAATTGTGACATGACATTCAATATTTATGATGATGACATTCAATATGATATACACTTTTAGCAATAATTACAGATGTAGTATCTTTAGAAATTACCATTCATTATTATTATTAGTAGACAATAATGTTGCTTCAATATACTGGCTGTTGATAACTGCTTTCAAAGATAACATGTCAGAATTGATAATGCTGCAAAATTTTTCAATTACTGATAATGTCAAACACTATGAGTTGATAATAAGTAAAATTATTCAAGCAACTCGCCCAGTTGTATATTGAACCAGACTTTATATCAATAAAGGTCAGCATTTATTTAATTGGCAAGTTAACTATGCAATGTTAACAGTGTGACATTAATTACACTTTACAGTGGTCACCGGGTTACCACCCATTCCAAAAGGAATGAATATATTTAAATTCCCTTAGATGTGTATCTTGTAATTATGTTTATTTCTATTTAGTTTTTTTAACTGACCCATTATAAGTGCAGTATATACTTCTGGTATATCTATTGCATCAAAGCTCAATCATCTACTTTTCATTGTGTAATTATTATACAGGGCAATAATTTATATGTAAAAGAAACAGGCAATCGCTCTGGCATTCTGGGTTACATACACCTATTTTATATAATAATTGTGTAAATATGAATTGCGTAACAGAATTGCAAGCTTCCAGTTTCGAGCCAGTTAATAAATAGCAATAGCAAATTATATCAGAAACAAGATAACAGTTCAGCAACGGAGTTTACAAACTATTAATATTTGTTATCAATATAACTATGGCTCATTACCAATTCAAAACAGAATTAATTCCAATGATCATAAAATATGACAAATAGCTAAAGTGGTAGGTACGAGGACAGTTGATGCAATAGATGAGTCCTCACATCTTGACCCCTCTGTAAAGATTCATTTGGTAAAACCCCAGGAAACAATAAATATTATGATGATTTACATAAAAGTGTTTTTGATTTAAACCTACTTCCTTGTAAACGGATGGTCATATTTATATCTTGTTCCCAAATGATTTTTCCAAAATTCCCAAATAAATATCTAATTATGAACACAAGTTTAATGAACCTTTCAAAGCTGCCTTTTGTAATGTACTGTTAATTAAGTATGTCTGGAAATGTAAAATAAAATGCTTACCTTCTTTTCAGGCAGCTTTTTCTTCTCTTTCTTCCTTGCATCGTCTAGCAGCAGGCCTCTCGCAGTGGCGGTGCGGTCCGCCGCTGCTGGCTCGGCGGAGACCAGGTCTGCAGGGATCTCCGCGCCGCTTCTGAACGCACAATCCACTACGTCTTCACTCTTGCTGTCCTCGTACAGACTACCGTCGGTCAAATCTCCGAAAGTCCTCGTTAGTGAATGTGAAAGCGCTACACTGGTACTCAGGCCGGAGTCCAAGTCGGATCCACAATCGGAATCCGAGTCTTCCGATTCCGACACGTTTGTCGCATCGTTGCCTTCCTCCCCAAACACATCGTTGGAAGTGTAACAGCTGTCGGGAGATTCTTCGAACACGATAAAGGAGTCTTCGGATTCACAGTCAGATGAGAGACGTCTCCTTCTGTGTTTTGGACTGTCCGAGAAAACGATTTGAAATGAATCCTCGCTATCCGTAGCCGACGATGAGTAGAAACGGCCTGTGACTTCATCAAAATAACTGCTGGGATCCAGAACACAGGGCGATTCTGGTGTACTCGGCAGCTCCACTTCCTTAGCAAATATAACTTCTGTTTGATTGAGATTTGCAGACTGGTTTGGAATGGTTATTGGATCCGTTGGTTTTGATTCCACAATTTCAGCAGGGGTGCTTAACTTAATCTTATTTAAATTAGTTTTGTTTGCACGCCTGCTTTGTAATAAAGCTTTTAATTGACTAACTTTATCTTCACATGTTGATACGACCAGGCTTTTACTGTTATCATCAATGCTGTCTTCTGGTTTATCTACAGGAATATTTGTCGGCAACTCATCACTTTCGTTTGAAGGCATACTTTGAACAATTTCCATAGATTCCTTAACGGGCATTGTATTTGTTTTGACTTTTGGTGAGTCAATAATTTGTAAGTGATCATGTTGATGGTTAAACGGGCTACAGTACTCGAGGAAAGTTTCATTAGCTAAGCTTATGAAGTTCTCCGGGTCGAAGGCATCCTCAAACAGCTCCTCTACGGATCCGGCTTCATGGAAGGCACGCTTGGGTCGTCTAGGCTTGATGGTTCTTTGCACCTGCGGGCTGTTGAGCAACAGGCGCACTTTGTTCAGTTTGTCTTCACAGTGAGCCGCTATGGATCTGAAGTCGTTGCTCATATCTGAACTAAAGTCTGTATAAGTCTCGTTGGCGAACTCGTCGGTCTGAGCCCGTCCATTTATATTTTGATCCTCACGCTTGGCACTCTGCCAAGCGAGAGAGGAGGGCGTCATCTGGTGGTGGTCTTCGAAACCCTGTTCGAAGCAGTCGTAGTACTGCACCGGAGAATTTGCGCGCTTTTGGAACATCGCACCCATTACGTTGAAAACACCAGAGAAAAAATTTGTAATGCCCGCTAGCGATGGATAATAGTCGTTCCTTGTATTTTGAGGTTTCTTCATATTAAAGTTATTGTTTACCTTTGTCTCCGCCGCCATGTTTGTTTTTAGTTTTTTCTCGTTTAAAGTGACGACAGAATCGGCCAGATTCATTTTCATGGGTTCTGGGATCAGATGAACGGTGTTTATAAACAAACTATCTCCGAATGACGTCTTCATGTCACTCGTATCGGTTGAATAATTCTTATGGAAGGGTGGACTGAATGCATTCAAGCTGTGGGCGAGTAAATTACGCCTGTTGCGCGAATCGAGCGCACTAAAATTATTCATATTTTAACTATTATCACCTCACTCTACACTAGTCTGAAACACGAACATTTTCACTCACGCGAACATCGCGGGCATTATGGCACTTCTAGAACACTTCAATATATCTGGAAAGGGCCTGTGCGAGAACTTATTAAGGCGTATCACGGATGGCGCTCGGAAAATACAGTGTCCCGAATCAAACAACGTTACCACTTTACTTCTATACTTGCTGCGTGTTATATTACTTCTGTTCACAACTTTTTCAACAATAGGGTAGCTTGGTAATTGCTTTTCTTGGTAGATAATGCTTGTTAGCTCCATTATGACAAATTGTATCAAAATCCACGTCTTTACAGTTCAGCCATTTTGTAAGAAATAAATACATACATAGACATAACATACTGTTTTTATGATGATACAATAGATAATACAATATTTTTTATAGCAATGTCATTCGTTTTTATTTAGTCTATGCATGAGCAAAGACTACAGATACGTGTTTCATAAAGGTGCACCTACACTTATTAACACACTTGCCTAATGGGAAGTAGTGTGTTGAATGTTGTGTTTGTATTATTTTCATATATACTTTGTACTGTTATTACCAAAGGCATGAATAAAGTAATTTTTTTATATACTTAGTTGAGCAAAAAATTTAATCATATCATAACATACAACTGTTTCTTGTTTTAGTCATCATGATTACATTTTGCTCATCCTGTCAATATGTTCCTTTAAGAAGGATGCCCGAGTTAAAAAAACTTGTGTCTGTAGCCATTTTGTAACTTTATCGGTTTATTTAGCGCACTCAAATTATCAGCGTCATTATTTAGTTTGTGGAATTTACCCAATATGCAACAAAAAGGTACCTTTGAAGTGAAAATCTACTTTAAATTGTTGTAATTTAAAAGTGGATAAAACGAAAAAGCAACATTAAAAAGAGACTGACACAAATTACGTGAGAGAAATTGATGTAAAAAGCATTAAACAATGTTTCTACTTAGCTACTAGATGACAGCTCGGGAGTTTCTTACTAGAGCTAGAGACATTTATTGTCATGTTAGTAATATTATTTTGTAACGTGTTAAAATTATTTAAAAATACTGTGACATCTACTTATTATTAAATTTTTTGATATTTTTTACGTTTCATATGATTCATCTTATTCAAAGCCAAAAGTTTCAAAGGTATCATTTCTACCACGTGTTAATTTCACACATTATTTATCAATACTATTATTTTTGCAACTGGCTGGAAACGTGCAGTGTGAGCTTACCTTTTGGTGCTTTATATTTGACACAGACATAATCTGTGATATTTTGTAGTTTGTGTATGATGTACTCTGTGGTTGTATTTTCTATGTCTTGTTTATGTAAATTATAAATTCTCTGTGACTCTAGGTTGCACAGATTACATTTAAACTAAATAAATGCCATTTTCAGTATGGCCTAAAAATTGGTGAACTTTTAATAAGGTATATTCATAGTAGTTTTTGACTAAGGTAGATTGTCGCTAGATAGTTTGTGATTTTATACTATTCACAGACATATAAATAACAAGATACTATTGTATATTATTACTCTATGATTTTATAGAAAATTCCAGATGGCTTAAAGGACTTGTATCCAAGCCATATTATTAAAAAAATAGAGGAACCGGCAAGTTTGAGCAAAGTAAAAATTAAAATAATATAACATTTTCAAACACCTTTCACATTCGTTATTCTAATTTCAATGTTCGTGACGTACTTAATCAAAAAATATTAAAAAACATAATTAATGGAGTAGCTTCCCGAAATGTGGTGTTTGTTTGGGTAGAAAATAATATAAACAAAAAAAATAAAAAAAAATTGTAAAACGTGATAAAAGGTATATTTCTTTATTTATTTAATATTTAACATGTACCTATTTGACTTTTTTACACAATGTACTTGGGAGTTGGGACTTTCTTTAATAGTATTTTTTTCTATTAAATGTAGTCTATTAATTGTTCAATGATTTATTTAAATTAAGTTCATGGTAGTACATTTAAGAGCAAAGTATAAGAACTATCAGACGACACGTGTAGAATCACCTTTTCTTATTGAAGTTTCAATTAAAACTGTCATTCCTGTATTGTTTCCAGTTTAAGGTAATGAAAAAAACTTCCCATAATCTATAACACCCAAAGGAAATAAGACTTATGCAGTCGCTTTTATAATGGCCGATAAAAAAAAGTAAGTGAAATTTGTAAATATTAAAGCACCTAATCATTTATTAGAATTACATTTTTTTTACTAATTTAACGTAATCACAGGGTTCACGTAGTGACGGGACTTCAGCATCACAGTAATAGAACTATTTTATTTTGTGGTAGGAGTAGTTTTACCGTTCGTGTTGTATGTCCCAAATGAACAATCACCATGTTATATACGATTACAGGTCGGTTGTCGGAGCGGGGGACGCTCCGGATAAGAAACATGATAAGAAGGGCAAGAAGGACGAGGCGCCGGAGCCCGAGGAGGTCCACAAGACACCCTCGCAGATAGCTCTAGAGTAAGGTTTATGGGTTCCTTATGTCCACAGATAAACGTGATCACACGTGTGTTGCAAATAACGCTATGTTTTTCAAACTATCACTTTAAACAAAGTGATCTAGTATGACATTGTTTTTTATTTTAGAATTAAAATAATTAAAATGCGATCTATACTTTGTATTTTTTTAATTCAAAGGGGATCGAACATTTTTGTATGGAGCCTGGCTTAGTGTCCGGCCGCCATTTTGTTTTTTCTTCAAAATGGCGTCGCACGATAATTCCTATATATATTGATAGAGGATACTTATACGTACAAAACAGTATAAGGGTTAACATATCCTAAAGTGTCACGTTACGGAGTAATTTCCAAAAAAAACGGACAGTTTTGTTCTAACCGCAGTCATTGCTCTGATTGACGAATAATTTACGGTGACTGATGATTGCATGAAGATTATTGACATTAAAGTTGGTTAACGTTTTTGAATTATCACATTGCTACAACATTGTGAGCGTTGATTGTAATGTAAATAATTATTTTTCATTAATATAATAAATATACGTACATGTATTTTATTATTTGTTGACAAGTTAAATCTTGACTGAAACTACCCACGGCCAACTAAGTTGTGCGTAGAAGCTTTCAAGACGTTATTTCTACAAGGTAATTATAGTACTTACCATCGATCTTTTATTGCAAATAACTCTATAACGAGACATTTTAGAATATGATGTACCTTATATTTTTTTGTTCGTATAAGTGTCCCCTATCAATATTTGTAGGAATTATCGTGCGCCGCGATTTTGAAAAAAAAAACAAAATGTCGGCCGGACACTAAGCCACAAAGGTTCAAACCCCTTTAATTGTCAAGTAATGATTTTTTTTGTGCTATTATAAACCATTTTTTGTATCACTCGTATAAGGGTCCACCTAGATAAATGTTATTGTTAGCGTTTAACAGTTTATCGTTATTATTATCGCGCTAAAATTTTGTCCAATAATATCGTGGTTGCAGTAACAGAGTTCTCATAGAAATCTATCGGATTCGTCGCTTAATGCTGTTTACAATTAACAACTGTATTAAATTTAATAGACTGAACGCATGGCTAAAGCATGGTTAAAGGGGCCGAAGCATTAGGGATATATTATTAGTAATAAGTTAGATAATATAACTGTTGCGTTCAGGGAGGCCGAGCACCGCGCCATGCTGCGCAAGCAGAGGTTCAAGCGGCGATGGCCCGAGATCACCAAGCCGGAGATCAAGACGCGCCGC
>LGAG01002959.1:393121-410075 GCA_001278395.1 Lerema accius
TTACCTTAGTATAACGAATGTATTTATTGTTTTGAAAACAATAAAATTGTTTATTAGCTTATGTAGTTTATGATACTGTAAACCATTAGTGTTTTAAACCCCATAAAATACTACATTGATAGAATTTGTTTACCTATATTAAAAAAAATTGTCTTTTGAAAGATTGGTCAAGAATGCAGTGATATTTGATTAATCATTACATGATATTGACTAAAAATAAATTATTATTAAAAGGAAATGCCTGCGTACTTAGGTGCCGTCCTGCATATCGCCTTCCATGTCAAATAGATAATAGAGCTTATAAATTTATTGTGACTGTTTACATAACGCGTCAGCTAAAACATACAGACAGAAATTGGCAGATTCATTGATTTAAGCGATAAATTAGGCACATTTGAATAATACCGCAGTTAGTCTGGCAGCCGCGCCGCCGCCGCGGACACCAGCCCGGCGCGGAGGAGGCATCGCGGCCGTACTGACAACATACACAGAGCCCATGCCATGCCGCAAGCTGGCTTCTACACGACCGCTTCAGTCGTCTATGCCAACTATCGAACTGGACAGAATTGGTATCAATAAATAAATTATATTATATTGTGTACGTACATTTGTTCCCGATGTATTCGTGGCTCTGTCTCGGCAATTTGTCAGCCGCCATCTTAGATGATTTACGCGAGACAGCAGCGCCTCTGACGGCTGAATTGATATCCGTCATCTCGCTTTAGGCCTCTTGTACACACACGTTTTTTCGGCGTAAAAATCCACGGTGAATTCGCCGTGCGTAGGCGCGGTCGTCAGTATTGTATGGATTGCTATGAGAGCTTGTACACGGACGCGGCAGAGTTACGGCACGGCGGCGCCACCGTGTGCACCGTGCGTCCCCCTCGGCGCGCCGTGTCTACGCACGGCGAGATTTGTACCAGTGTTGTATGGCAATGTTCGTGACCGTTTCCACGACGCCGGACGTTTTCACGGTTTAGTGACAGTCTGTTTAGGTTTTAACCGAGATGAATATAAATAAACATTGTCTCAACCGGTAGCTTTGCCGGGCTATGTACATGCTCGTACGTTTTTTCTACCGCACGGCAAACACGCCGTACGGTCAAGAAAACGTGCCATGTACAAGAGGCCTTACGCCGCATCGGAGACTATTTTAAATTTAAATGTGTTAATATTTTGCAATTTGTCGATGATATCTTATTTCAAGTTATAGATTTGTGCTATTTTTATGTTTTATTTATAGTGTGTAATAATCGGCTTATTCGAGTGGTGTTGTGAACACCCACGAGTGGACGCTAATACAATTATATTACGTTTGGAGTTGGTTTTTAAGAACGTTTTCGAATATCTAGTGCTTTCATTTGATCCTCAAGACCACAGCGTTCATTTGTTTTGGATTTACTTGGAAGTGCACCGAAGCTGTAATCACTCGTAGCTTTTACGTTTTCTGCTTTCGAGTCGGGGCTAGATTAAACGAACATGTATATTATTTAGACGGTGGTTTTAACGATGGCATTTTTATCGCCTTACACTAAAAGTATCGCATTCCGCGGGCGCTCGCGCCGAGCGGAGAGTGCCCAGCGCCGACGCATCAAAGCGCAAGGTTGTTATTTATGGGTGACGGAGGGTCGCCGCGAATTATTGGCAAGGTTGGTCGGCGGTCGGCGGGTGACGCGCGGTGACACGCGGTGACGGCGAGCCACTTAACTAAGGTATCTGAGCGTCACCCGTCAAGCTGCAGACCTCCCGGTAAATGTAGTGCGCGCCACAGAGCAGCTCGCGGAGCGGCACCCCGGAGGCTGTGTTGCTCCTCGTCACTCGTTGCGAGTTGGTTTACAATGTTCTTTGTGTTCGTTTTCTCTCTATTAATTGACGTTTATATGTGTCTGAGATACAATGTACAATATAATGGTATCATCAACAAATGTAATAAATTAAGAATAAGGTAGAATTATTTATCAAACCAATATTTCTACCCAAGACGTAACATGATAACGGTGAAACTAATCGTAACGCTTAGAATATAATGACGACAATACTGAATGACCTCGATTGTTTCGGTACTTAAAAATGATGACTCCATTCTGTATTCAAGTAAATTAAATTATTTTGAACATAAATGAAGAACAATATTTAGCTACGTCTCTGTAATTCGTGTCTCCTCTGGGCCGCGCTACTCTGTGGCTCGCACTCCACTTATCGAGAGCCATACGCCGCGATAACGTCCATGATTCATAAAGGAAGGTTTATTTTTTCGTGGTCGGTCCCGCGGTAAGTGGTGCCGCGGCCGCCGGGACGCCGCGCGCCGGCGCTGCTCGCTCCGGCTTCCTGCAGAACACGACTGTACGTGTATCTATTCTGTAGCTGGACAGTCTAATGATTTGATACTTGCTGCTACTACTTCACCGTTACTAATGAGCGAACGGGTGAGTCGCGATCGTGATCCACGTCACGTGACGTGACCTCGGTCAAGTATGCATATTGATTGTTAATAATAACCTCTTCCTTCATGTTCCGCGCCACCCAAAGAAAATTTTAACGTAATTAATGAAACCGGGCATAATGGTCAATCTGTACTGTAAGGATTCCCATTCCTAGCTAAGACTATGAAAATGGTTAAGATCGCTACATTGAATAATCAGGGATAACACAAAGGAGTTTATCCCGCTTGTAAGTTCTCCTGATTCGTGAAATCATATCTCTGTAACTAGCGGCTTAATTTTTGAGTAACGAGATTGGTTAATACAGACGGAGTCTAGTTAGGTACGTATTAATCAAATTTTGAGTAGTTTGTTTAATTCAAATTAATTGATGGTTAAATAAGCGATACTTAGCCCAGCTGAGAATGATAGCGGAATGAAGTGTGACGGCGCCGGCGAGCGCCAGCCCGAGCACGAGCACGAGCACGAGCCGTCGTCTGAGTGCAGTGTCTACGGCACTACCAGCTCGTATTAAAGCTACTGCTACTGGTGTCTGGCGTGCGATGCACTCACATTAACATTATTCAACTGAACTTGTAGGATACCAACTGATCTAGTAGGTAAGTGCTTGTGCTAGCCCAGTAGTGTGTAGCAGTAGAGTGAGAGAGAATATTCCTGTGATGTGTAATTCGTTGTGACAGCTACGTACTTATAATCTTAATATTATTTTTTTCCTCGTTCATTCTAACTTAATGTTTACTTTTAAATGTTGTACTTTTAAGTGTTTACTTTTAAAATTGTGAACGAAATAAAAAAATATAAAACAAATAAATTGTATTGCAAACATTTTATTGTATTATGCAACGGAGCGATAGTCTGACGTGTGTGTCTATAGTATTACTCCAGCTTGTGATAACCATCAATGTGCTTTTCTATATTCATTTTAATTACAGTTTTGTGTCATATTGTGGTAAGTTAAGAGACTGGCGAACAGGAGGGATTTCACTGATATGATTAATAAGATGGTAGGTTTGTGGTATTCATTTATTAATATACAGATTTATTTACATAATGTACATGCGCAGTGTCGGACAGTGGCGGTGGAGTATTGTTGTACATTCTCAACGATCACAGATTATGTCATGACGACCAACAGAGAACAGAGGAAGCAGGTTGCGGCAGCTCGCGGTTGTCGCGACTGGCTGTCGTCTGTCGCGACCAGCGACTGTGCTATTATTAATTATGCTGTGTAATAACTTCAACCTGTGTGTCACTGTACCTTTACAACAAGCTTCAAGTAATCAATCACACAAATATTGCAAATATATATTTAAACATGTTTAGTATACACCCATATTTTATATATTATTATATTCGACATGGCAAGGATATGGGTCCGCGTGACGTCACAAGATGGCCGAGTCCAGTAACTCAATAATAACGTAATTACAATAATTTTATTATTAGGAATTTAATAAAATGAGGTTGTCGTGTCAGAATCCGAAAGTGGTGCGTCGTTTGTGAAAGACATCAACGCGAGACACCGCAGCCGAACACACCTTCACATCACTGTATGGAGCATAGTATTTTAAGTCCATTTTTTAATTAACTTTTTGGTATCACGGAAATAAGCAAATGTGTTTCTGAACAGTGGTGCACCATTATAATACTAACAGAGTAAAAGAAATTACTTTAGAAATTATTTACACGTTTAGCTAAATGCGACTTACGATACTTTGCTCCCGATACAAATATAGTACCTTTCTTCTTATATTTATTTTATTTATTACAAATAATTGAAACCCAAAGAGAGGCATCGTGGCTCGGCGAGCACGGCGGCCTCTGGCGTCCGCGAACAGCAAAACACCACGGTAACCAGTCATTAAACTATATTTACAATCTTCTACATCATTTATAATATTACTATGAAACTAAAGTTTAAATATCACGATGCAAACATTTACACTATATACTGGCACATTACGAAATCAACGTAATTACAATAAATAAAGTTATTTGGTATCGCACATGATAAATATCACTCGCTCGCTCGTATCGAAACATTATTGCCATCGAATCGTATTCAAGTTTAATTCGGATTCACTAACGATTGTGATCGCTATCATCAGATTCACCACTTTATAAATAACGAAAAGCTCCGCGGTGTAGTATCTCGTTACAAATTCTGATTTCATGAGATATTT
The DNA here is from genome assembly GCA_001278395.1 of Lerema accius. Taxonomy (NCBI): domain Eukaryota; kingdom Metazoa; phylum Arthropoda; class Insecta; order Lepidoptera; family Hesperiidae; genus Lerema; species Lerema accius. Next base: position 397,746 of record LGAG01002959.1, read on the forward strand.
TGTAAACTAATGAACAATTATGTGAAACATACGGCGGTCCGCCGAATTACGTTCTACAGTTATTCGATTTAGACAGATATTTGTTTGTATATTTTTTCGATACGACTCGATATTTTTCAGTTTTTGTAACTACAACCCGAGCACGCGGCAGGCGGCCGCTCGCCGTCGTCAGCCACACCGGCGGGCGCGGCGTGGTCGCTCACTTGGACATTATTATACATTATAATAATATAAATTACGTTATCAACTTCTATTCGCAAAAGTCTGTCTACACTTGTCCACTTGGTTCAGCACCTTGCCGATCCTCTCGTGGAGAACCTTCGCGTTCTTCTCCGGCAGCGGAGGAAGAATGTCTCTGATGACCGCGTTGTTTTTCCGGTGGAACATGTCTGCGAGCGCGGCGCCGACGGAGCGGCCGTGCAGCGCCCGCAGCGCGTCCACGGTCCGCCGCCGGAACACGCACAGCTCGTCCAGCAGCAGGCTGTGGTACGCGTTGTACTTCTTGAGCAGCCGGTAGCCGTGCAGCAGCCCCGACTCGTTGTCCAGGAACAGCAGCAGGCCGCTGTCCATCTTGCGCGCCAGGTTGTGCGCCGGCCCGTCCATGATGTTCACGTTCCACTGGTAGTTGAACAGGTTGTTGACGATGCGGTCCAGGTTGGCCGTCAGGTAGTCGAACACGATGAGGTCGGACCACTGCGCGAGCTCCACCAGCGACTCGATCGTCCTCTTGTTCAGTTTCACGTCGATGTGATCGAAGCTCTCCTGCGACTCTTCGTTCACTTTCTTGACGTTCTTCAGTTTCAGTTTATCGATCAGTATCCGTTTTGTAGTTTCGACGGTGTCGTTCTCTCTCAAGGTCATCTTCAGGACGTCGTTCTTGTTCAAGTGGCGAGTGGCCGGCTTGAATATGTCCGGGATGGTGGCGGACTCCAGGCTGGGGATGTACTGGGTGAGGACGACCGCCCGGTTGGTGTTCCACTGCGCCGCGGCGATGTCGCCGGCGACCGTCCGCCACAGCTCGTCCTTCGAGTCGACCACCTTGACGACGGACGGCGCCAGGTTCGTCAAGTTGAGCAACCTCGCCACGTAGAAACTGAATATTTCACCTTGGATCTGATCCGTGTTTTGTCTGTACCGAACGCACGCTTGTATTCCGTCTCTAAATGTGATCAATCGATTCTGCATCCTTCCGCATCCGACTTCCATCTTGACGACCTCGCTCTGAGCGACGTACTTCTCCCACAGCTCGGCAGTGTTCTCTCCGTAGCCTTGAGGCATCGAATTTTCGACCTCCGGACCCCAGTAGATGTTGTCGTATAAAACGGTCAAATCGTTGGGAACGTAAAAAGTTTTATTTAAAACTCCGGATATCGAGTGCGTGTGATGCACGTTCTTGTTATCTTTCAATATCTCTTTCATATCTTCCGTCAATGTCTTCGGATATATCTCTTCCTTGTATTTATGAGAAGCGACGGCGCCCGTGAACGAGACTGTCGCGAATGCGTCCTTTTCTTCGTCGGCCCCGTGAAGTTCGTTGTTACTTTTGAAATTGCTTGAAAATTTTAAAGAGTTCAAAGTTCTCGAGCGAACGTCCCCGGTGTCGTTGAAGCGGAGCGGCTTCCTCGGCTCGAGCCCGGCGGCCGGCGGCGCGCCCACGATCACCGCTCCGATCACGAGTCCCAGGATGAAGCTGAGGCACACGCTCACGAAACAGTAATTGTAGAAGCTATACTCTCTTTTCAACGCGATTCTTCGGGTTAAATCTTCCTTGTAGCCGAAATGATTGTAAAGTACGTAGTTCGATTTCATTCTGTACGGGGGAGTCGGGTCTACCGCGAGCCGGTACCTTCCTTCGGCTTTTGCAATTTTTTTAAATTTCTCCAATTGTTTAATATCTTCTATGGTCGGGATTCTTTCTAATTTGCATTGTTTGAGTTGTTGTGTGAGTCGGTCGGCGGAGAGCGCGGCTGCCATGGTGCTGTGTGTCGCGGACTCTACGCTCGAGTTACCATCGTGCGGATCTGGAACAAGTGAAATATAATTTAAATATTTTCATAGACTACAGTTATACCGACTTAGGATTATATCGAAATCGGTTTACTATTTATTGAAACTATTGTATGCTGTTAAAGGAAAAATACTTCACGATCTTGACCAACCAACAATTCCTTACTCGGCCTGTGTGGGTTTTTATTAGACCTACAGTCCTGGATCCCTCGTTTCGTACTATTTAGTTGACTTTCTTGAAGTTGGTTCATTTTTGTTTTTAGTTATTATGTAATGTAATCATTAAAACATTGTGTTCTGAAGAAGACTGATATTTTTCGTTACGGAAATAAATGTTCTAAAGTCAGTGTAACTCGTAACGAGCGGGTGTTGTGAGAGGAGAGCGGTTCGGAAGCGTTTGGTTTTGTGTACCGAGCGACGTCCGCTGCGAACCTAGAGTAATCCCGCCAGTGATTGACGTGCTCCCGGCGGCTGTCCGTCTCCTCGCGGTGTTAATCGCTTAATTACACGAAGATGGGAGATAACAGGCCGGAGATGCGGCAGATAGCCCGCGCTCGGCCGCCGCTCGCGGAGCTAAGCTTTATTGAGGAAGAGCCGGAGCGTCGCGCGGCGCTTCACATTAAGTCTTAATAGATCACATAATATGTTTGAAGCTATCGACTTCACCGCTCCCGGGACACTTCCAATTTTGACTAGTCTAATAATGTATTTCTTATCCTATGTTTCTAAGAGTTTTTCGACGTAGCAGAGTTCCTTCTTACATTAATTGAAGTGAACCAGTATCTCGCACACACGCCGGACGTAGTGCTGGCGGCACAGGCTGCGCTATCTGGGAGCGAGCCACCGCATGAATTAATTTAGCTATTAATTTGTAATAGTCAGTATACAAGTTTGCCGTGTGGCTCGACCCGGGAATCGAACTCGGACCGCTTCGCTGGTGGCTATCGGCGAAGTCATTTGATTGCTAATTGTGAGTGACTACCACGGCCACGCGCCGGCCCACGCCGCGGCCGCTCCCCGTGCGAGCCTACGAGTTACAATTAAACAAGGCATCCATAAAAACCACACAACTCGTAAAAACGAACAAAAAATCCTCAAAGTGTACAATCAAACAGTGTAGAACAAACGTGAAATTATATAGTGTTGTTGTAACACCCCCCAATTATACCGCGCGCTGTAATTTACTAATAATAATTCAATTAGTACGCTGTACATAATTGTTTTTACGGCGCAGTCCGCTGTCCGCTTGTACGCCCATTTGACGCGTGCGCCACAACTATAGAGATGATCTTACCATGTGGCGCCTAGGATTTATTCTATGGGACGTCAATAAAAACTGTTTAATTATTATGTTAATTTATGCAACATATTCGATGGTCTAATAATATTGTACGGATGAAATGGATTGAAATTGCAATTTTGATGGACCTTCTGTTTAGGTCCTATGAGTGTAAATGCTTACTGAATCATTGCCGACAATTTTTTAAACTATAGATAGGTTACATCGGTACTACACAAGGGGAAAAAATACCTATTAAGCTTGTAATTATTTGTAGTTTGTGTTTTATACAAAAATACCGTCTATCTAACATTTTTCTGCTTCACATTTCCAAAAGTATCTGCCTCTAAACCGAGTAGCCGCCGAGAGCTCGGCTAGTTCGTGCGGACGAACATCTCTATAGAGCTCCGTGTGAGCGACCCACCGAGCGGTCGCCAAACGCAACCGATTCCAGTTTTTATCTTTTTATTTTTTCCGTCGCTCCCTCTTTTTTTACTTGTAGGAATTTTGTAAAACACATTCTATGTCACGGCTCGTTGGTTCTCGTTTGAAACATTCGAACGTTTATACGTTGTTACAATTTTATTTACCGATACTAAGTAATATTGGCTTCGACGACTCCTCGTTTTTTATACCTTTGACGCGCGGCCCCGTGGCCCGGCGGCGGCGGCCCGCGGGCATCTCGCGGCGGGGCTCGGACTTTATATGAGGAAGAGGACTGTTTATGTTATATATTGGAAACATTTTATGATATAGAAAGAAATGCTTATTGAGCCGTCATAATTATTGATACAGGGGTATGTCCTGGTAGAGCTCGGTAATATCATATAGCATTAAATTCTATTTAACGACTGAAAACGTAGAATGACAAGAGGTGGGCTCAAAGATACTAGGTACCGACCGTTCCCTTGACCCATATAGCAAACCGATCTCAGCATACGAGCGGATTCAAGAGACTATTTGTGTCGGGCAAATTGACTTAAAAAGCGGGATGACGTCTCGTTAAATTTGCTATACAAAAATCAATCGTTGAGAAGACGAAGTTAAATTGCGACGTGTGTAACACGCCGGCCGCCGCTCGCAGCACCAGCTGGCTTTCTCTCGCCAGCGAGCGGCCAGCGCCGGGCGCTGCTTCGTCACTCCAAATAATCACCAAACCGCGTGTCGCACCACGACCGCGCCGCTGCTACTACACCAACAGCCAACGGAGGTTCACTCGACTAGAAGAACGGGTGTTTTTTGTACATCATACATGACATACTTTTCTTTTCGATACTTCTTAAATATACATATTTATAGCAATTTACAATAATGGTTAATTCTCTTTAGAACTTGCAATCCTCAAATAGTTTGCGTCAAACGACATAATAAAAACGTGACGGGTCCCCCGCTGAGTCGACTCGCTCATAACAATGTTTTAAAAGTTCTATTAACTAGGTCACATCTGTTGGAGCGACGCTGATCGCCTTCCAACAGATCGGACTGTGATAACCGAGTGCCTCGGCCAATTTTAAATGTTCTACTTTGAATTTATCACAAATATCACAACTCAAAATATGAGGTCATGGACCATAGCCGCCGCGCGCCGGGTCGCAGTGAGCCCGCTGTCGCCGGTCGCTCGCAGTGGGACTCCGGCCGCGGCCGCTGCCTGCCGGACCTGTCACAATATCACTTAATAACTTCGATATGAAGTAATTTTAATTAAGCATTCATTATGCCGTCCGAGCTACTCCACGTAAATATTGAGAGCCCGAGCTAACAAAACGACCAATTAGAAAGATATTTAATTTCCGTGACACTGCGCACTGTGGTCCGGTCGAGCGGCAGTGTCGGCCGCGGACGATGCGGACACCCGACACGACTTACAGGGAGAAAGGTCACCAGGAACCGTTTCAGAGAGTTGGACTGATGCTGGCGCCTTTTAATCACCAACGATGAGATGTATAGAGTTGTCAGTGTTTGAACGGCCGCGTGGCGGGGGCTCCTCTTCTGGTGTGGCGTCTTAACAGATATCTTGCACTGTGGAATATTCTCAGTTCTTCGCCAAGTGGGGAGTTAGCCAGCCAAAATTGACGTTTCAATTCTGACCATGAACCAGATATAGAGCTCAAGTGTGAAAAAAACAATGGAACTTTTAATTAGGTCCACCGTCTACATCAGATAGAGTGCGGCTGGTTCGCGCCGCAGTCCGCACTCCGCACTCAGCAGTGCGCAGTCCGCAGTGGTCTACCGGAATGCCAATACAACCTAATAAGCTCATCGCCGCGATAACCCGTCGCGTGCCGGTCGATCGGAGATTAGCCGTCTATAATTAACCTCAACTATGTTAATTATTTCAGTAGCCGGTGGACGGCGCGGCGGCGGCTCGCAGCGTCCACGCCGCTCTCTCTGCCGGCGGCCGCGCGACACCGACACATTCCCAGAGACCAGAAGCAACCGACACTGTATCACAGCATCGCTTCCTCCGACATGTTAACATGAAACGTCTCTATAACATTAACCACATTAAGTATCCTACTTCACTACGTCATTTACTGACTCACTGACACAATATTCATTTGTTCCTATTAGATACCTTTGTAAATTAAATACTAGAGTCTCAGTGTCACTTTATAAAACCAATGGAAATAGTCATAATAGTTTTCAAATCGTAGAAAAATTTGATCGTTTCATCGAAATAAAACTATTCTCGAAAAGTTAGCTTAATAAGTGAAAAAACAATGTTCTACGGGTCCCGTATTATATTATTTGATAACATCTAGGTTTTGGCCGTGTACGATGCAGTAATATTCTTAGAGGCGCTACATCTCTGTGGGTTTAAGGTAATGGTTTGTTAATGTCGGGCTCCGTCATGTGACAGCATGGAAGGTTGGAGATGTAACGGATTCACGATGTTTTCAAAGTCGTCGTCAATTTAATCGATAAAAATAATGAAATTATTTAAACCTGTGCAGTTGTGCCTGTGAGCTGTGCACAGGCCCGTTTTACTGTAAATATTGAAGTTGTCGTAACTAATACTGGGAACTGAGCCGTCGTATTTCATCTTCCAACGTTATATCGCCCGAAACCCTACACCCAATAACTTTATCGGTAAAGGACAAATCCTATTCTCGCGTCGGCTCTCCGCCACCGCGCCATTGTCTGCCGCCCACGCGCGCGCCCGCCGACATCAGTCAGGGCACGGGGCTCGGGGCTCGGGGCCAGGGCTCCGCGAGGGAGTTATTCGTGGTATTTATGGGCCCCGGCTGGCTGCTAGCGGCCGTATCGAGATGTCGGGCCGATATTTCTCCACATTGACACACGCCCCCGTAACATCAGCTCGCGGAGCTGCAGCCCTACAGGCCGCCTCACAGCCGCTCCGCTCGGCCGCCGCACGCGACACACACTCTCGTCCGAGTCGAGGGCGGCGCCCGCTGCCGTGTGCGAACATTCATTTCTAGCTTTCACTTTCTATAAATCGGGTATCGAATTGGACATGCAAATTTTCTATTTTTTTACAAATGTTTATCGTGGACAATAGATTAAGATGTGTTACAGTGATAACACAAGGTTCCGCCTACATAGATGTAAAATATCTTATTACTGTAGGTATGCTTAAAGGCAAAACAATCGAGTAAATATAAATGCAATCGAGTGACATGCGTATTATAACCGGATCTAAACGGTAGCGTGCCGGGGTCCCGCACGGCCTGCAGCCGGCAGCCGAGCGGCCGCGGTCCCGTGCGTTCTGCCACTCAATAGATGCGGTGCAGTCGTACACAAAACAATGGCTGTCACTCGGCGCCACCGTGATCCGGGACGTATTTGAATTTCTAGGACTCAATAAAGAGCCTTCAGCATCGCGAGCGCGCAGCCGAATTGTTAAACTTTTATTGACACGGTGCTTCGATACGATCGGGCGATGGAGGCGGTCGGTGGAGCCCTGCAGCGGGCGGCGGCGGCTGCGGCTGCGGCTGCGGGTCAACGATTTCCAATTCAAACAACTCACAGAGCCATTGTGTGTCTAAGCCCGCGTCCAAAACGCCGAGTCGCCGTGACCGAGCGGTTTTAAACGAAGCGTGTCTTATGCTCAATAATAATGATTAATAGTGCGGGGAACCGAGCGATCCGACGGATTTTTGATAAAAAACTAGCCGGAGTCGAGTGGTTTTATGATTGATTTTAAAATATTTGAGGGGGCGCAGGATTAAAAATGTTTAACGGCGTAGCGAGGGCTTCCTATCGCGGTTAATTATTTATTGATTAAGAAATTATTAACTTAAACAAGTAATCATTGACAAAAAAAACCCGACTGCTTCAAATTGGGGGCTTAATAAATCCTGCAAGGATGGATTTGTAAAAAAAATTATATTATAACGAGCTGTTTCCCGCAGCTTTGCTTGCGGAAATTATAGATTTGCGGTGATATTAACCCCTTTAAGGGTTGATTAATAAAAATCGTTAAATTAGTTTTTGTTATCCCTTCCAAATATAAACCCTAACACGAATTTGAAAACAGCTAGCTTTAAAATTTGGTTAATTTTCATACAAACTTTCATCCATTATTTCACCCCCTTATGGGTTAATTTCCAATTTTTTTTTTAATCCGCACTTCTTAGCTTAGTATCGAAAACTTAAATACTAATTTGCAAACTGCTTGCTTTAAATTTTTTTTAATTTTCATACATACTTTCATCCCCTATTTCCCCCCCTTAAAGTGGGAATTTCCAAAAATCCGTTCTTAGTGCTCCCCTACACTCTAGAAGGAACCTCTGTGCCAAGTTTCATGGTTCTAGGTCTATCCGTTTAGGCTGTAGCGTGTCCTGTCAGTCAATCAACATTTTTATTAAGTATGATTTTACACACAACAATTTCTTTACACATAGTCTCTGTAACTCTAACTTTACATAACATAGTTACCAGACAAATGTAATCTCAGAACTTTCTTATATATTCGGGAAATGCTTTTTGATATCAATCCTGTACACTCAAAGTTGACAATGCCAAACTATGTACGAGTATATAGTCACCGGCGTCGCCGTACATTGCTATCGACAACAGTATCGATGAAATCGAACATGCTCTTTCGATTGTCTCAAAAATTAATGAATTTCCATTTTCACGTCGATAAATCTTCATTCGATTTTGAGAAATGTCTAAAATCCCATGTAGGATTGTATCGACTATGAACTTGAAGTTTAAAACAACGTAATAACTTGCTTGTGAAAAAAATGAAATAAAAATTATTACCAAAATATAATAAACAGTGTAAGCCACTAGCGTGCCCACTTCAGCGTTCTTGTGGGAGTTGGTGAAGCTTGCCGTACTGGGCCAGCGTGGCGGACCGGGTACATGCCGATCAAGTGGGGTCTGTAAATCCTTTTACATTACTAAAATGTCATATTCGTAATTTATCTCGATCAATATAAAAATCAAATTCTTCCAACCCTAAAAACCCTTCAGTCAATTTCACGCACTAAAATTCAAGTTTGTGACATATTGCGTGTCTGTCTGCCGCGCCAGTCGCGGGCGACGGGACGGGTGTCGCCCGTCGCACGTCGCAGCGGACGGAACGCAACCTTATTGCCTCCACGGTACACGCATCTCGATCGCACATGTCAAACTTATCATTGGTAATGCAAAAACTTACAAAAAACAACTTTATTACCGGGCAATAAAGTTCATGTCGAGTGCGAGATCGGACAGTCCCGTCGTGCGATTTATGTCAACGATAAACGAGGGAAAAACGGCTCTAGCGCCTCGCGATAGAGTCTTCGACGAGTGCGAATGGAAATGGATCTGTCAGAAAATTATCGCAAACCCGTCTAAAATAAAACAGAACTTAGTCCGGTAGCGTCAGAGTAGCGTTTCGTTCGAAGGGCGAAGTATGTCGAGCCGTCAAATGTGATCGATCGAGAAGCAGGAGTAGTTCCTTCTATAAACGGTCTCTCGTTTGACAAAAAAATGAATGACAGTGTGGCCGACCGTGGCCTCCGCTGGGACACGTCCTCGACGATCACAAACATCGCGACGTCTGGTTCATGTTAGTGATCCTTAAAACTAGTCATAATGTTGCATTTTTATAACGACATCCCCCTTCTTTCACGTACCTAATCTGCGGCTGCGCCGGAGTGGCAGTCGCCGGCGATCCGGTGGCATAAATCAGTCATGGGACTACTATCATAATTTCCACATGCGTTATTTGATATTTGGTTTAGCTTAGACAATATTTGTTGACTTAAAATGTTAATCGTCGATCGAGCTCGCGAGCGGCGGCGCTGGTCCGTAACTTTATGGTTTCTGTTCCAGTCCTTTCGAGACGTCAGAGCGACGACAATAACAAGCTAACGATTTACATCTCTATTGCCGACCGTTTACGGGCGATAATGGTATGTCGCGTTCGTCGTAGAGATAACGCGAAGTCCGTGTGATTTGTCGTCGCACTTTGGAGGGTTTTGCCCAAGAGTGGCTAGTAATGTGCCGCGTTGGCCACCCAGGTAAAACCTTAGCGTTTTATGAAAATTTAGAGATCTCGCAAATAGATCCTATAATATTTGGTGTTCATGTAAGGGAGGCGCAGTGAGTGTGAGCAGCCGCCGCCGCCCGCGATCACGACACACGAGCAGCCGCGAGGCAGCAGCAGCACTCGACAGAACACCCAATTATCATATTACAGCGCGCTTCCACTACTATAATTAACATATCGACGATAGCTTCCCGATTACGAGCCGGCGCCGGTTCCCGGAACGATGCGATCGTTCCGGAACGGGACGAAAAATATATTTTAGAAAATTGAACTCGAAAAACGAGAAAAAAGGTTGCGAGTCGATGCCTCCGCCGATAATACGTTTCGAGACTACATGCCGTACGCACATTAACGCTGCGGGCTGCGGACTGCGGACCGCGCACTGCGGACTGCGGACTGCGGGGAAACGACCAACACAAAAAAAACAAGGAGCAGGTATACATACGAACATGAATGATAAGACGCGGCGCGGTCGCTGGCGGTACCGTCGGCAACACTGGCCGCGGGAACACCACGAGGACGCGCGGCTGCCCGGCCGCGCTGCCGGCACACTTGTTGACTATTAACGCTAATTATGACATCGACGAGTCTATATTAGAACAAATAATAATTTAATTGAAAATGAATTAATAAAGACATGCTGTTGCAAACGATGACCAACGCAATAGGTTCGTTATTATTCATCGGTGACGATGGATTATTTGCTCGGTTACTGTTCATTTCCCAAAAAAAGAATTATAACGCACAATGAATAAATTCTGACCCTGTTGATATTAAGTTGAATTGATTCTCGTTGTGCTGACGATAGCTACATAATATTGCATGTGGTTTGCGAAACTTGGTACAAATTAAATTCAAGGTCACATATATACGTACTTAGTTGAGTAACGTAACATAATAATAACTATGTAATACTACTGTTACCCACATCATTTTCTTAATTTACCACCGTTTAAAAAACGTGCTCTATTACGGAAGATAATCACGCAGGAAGAAACTTTTCTACGAAAATGGACTTTGTCTGTCACACCACGCTGTCCCACGATACATGCCGTCTAAAACATTTCCAGTCTGTTATGCACTTAAAAACTGAGGATCGCGTCCGTCCGTCGTTGCTGACGCTCCTCGGTATCGGAGTGAGGAATGTTTGGAATACCGGCGGTCGCCGATGCTATCGGGACGCGAGTTCGATTCCCGAGCGCGGCTCTATCGTGTCGTGGAGGTAGGAGGCCGTTCTGGACCCCTCGGGTGCCGCTGTCCGGGTCATTGAGGCCCTTTCTGTTCTCTGTGTGAGTGTATCTCTTGTCTCCACTGGAGGACTCCTAGCGTGGTGATGTAAATATACAGTAATAGAATGTAATAAACGATGTATTTACAAGATCAAATACCCTAGACGAGCGCGTATGAGTATTATGTACAATACTGTTCACTGTTCTGTTCCATTCAATGTTGTCATAGATACGTTGTGGTCGCGGCGCCCGCGGCGACGGCGGGGAGGGGAGGACGCTCGCGATGTTTACATTTTTTCCTCGTAAAATCAAACTGAATCGATTATTAGTATAAAGTTTTCTCGCTTCGATCGAGCTCCGGCCGCCCCGCTGGCTGCCAGCGATGAGCTATAGATAAGCTAGTAAAATATTTGGAGATTAATATACCACATGATTTAATTTAGGCTATCTCTTAGCTCCTCGCCCGTTGTATTGTAAATGTAAAACGAACATTTCTTACAAAACAGGGACTTTAGTCTATCACCTTACCTTTGAAATAAAAGTAGGCATCTGCCAAGTAAGCTCGGACATTTTATTACTCTGTGGTGTGTACAATACAGTTATGTAATAATAAAAAATACATTTTAACCGCGACACGTCATGTATCAAGTAAGATGTGCGATGTGCGCGGCATCGCCGGCCCGCCAGCCCGCCAGCCAGGCCGCGCGGCCGCTCCGCGCGAATCGAAGGTGTAAATGAGGCTGAATGGTGGAATTATTCATAATAGCTTTTAGTTCCAACAGAGTCGTTATAATTAGATTTTGAGGCCGTTTCTGGCATTTAAATGACTATGTTCTTCACGGTCGTCGTGTGAACGCACAGACCGGAGGTAATGACATTATTAGCGGCGGCATTCTAACGACGGAGTAATGGAGATCGACACTCTGTAGCTGTTAGCTCAACACGAGACCTCGTCGCTTCCAGAGAATGCACCGGCTGAGAGCTGTGAGCATAAGGGCCTGCACTCCGCTACCGGCGACTACATTCTTTGTCTAATATACCTCATTAGTACCGCTGAAGTCGGTCGCACTATTCCACTCATCCGATCACTCCATCGTCGGCAACAATCGCTGCCCTCTCTCAGACCGGAACCCGCAGTAGAGTGAGATTTCTCTTGACCATGATTTATCCCTCCACTTCAAGTGAGTGAGGTGTAGTCAGCGAACGGTTTGCGCGTTTACTTACTCGTTATTAAGAATCGTTGCTGGTTACTATCTACCATAGTTTGACATGTAGCGGACACACGTTGATAGCAGCCTGCCTCCCCCCCA
>LGAG01002959.1:420062-430426 GCA_001278395.1 Lerema accius
TGGTGTGATGGGTTTTACACCTGGCTGCCTTAGGGCGCGATCACCGTCGCCATCGACGACAACGACGGATTTATTTATAACTAATCAATATAATTGTGCAATTGCAACATAATAATAATACCTACATAACAATATAATATTACAATTAACATTACATAAAGATAGATCAGCTGCGAGTCTCGACAGTTAGCGCAACTTATTTCGCTCATCGTTCACCATCTTGTACCTTCTGTTTGATGTCAATATTTATGTTCTGATTTAGATTAATCTTGATACATACAAGACATGTTGTAAGATCTAGTACGTGGTCCTAGTGAAATACATTGTTTGTCTTTTTTTTTTATAGGTGTACTGTGTGTGCCTACACAGATGTAGCTAGTAACAGAATCGGAAATGTGTTACACAATAGAATAGAACGAGGAATTACTTGATATGGCACTTACTGTTGAATCTACCGGCGCCGGCGGTAGCTTTATTTATTATGAGCATAATTTTACGTACCCACTATAACTGCTGAATATTAAAAGTTAAAGCTGTTATTATGAAACAGTTGCCGAACGCCACACAGGAGCCTCTCGCGTATATTCGGCGGGCCGCCTCGTCCAGTGCGAGCGCGTCCTAAGTCATCAATCACTATCGCGAATTTCCGATTGATATAATTAGATTTGTAAAATAAATAAAAAAAGTGTCCGCCGGTGTATTGTGCGGGCGTCACACTGATGCGTTTTATTTGACGGCGTTTTAATGAAATTTCAGTCATTTTGTGATGAATATGAATAATTGCGCTCGAGTATTGTGCGTTCGTTAAAATGTGAGAAAAATCTGATACATTACCGAGGAGAGAGACAGCTCGGAGCGATCATTATTGCAGGATATAATTACGTATTAATAATTATCGAGTAATTTATTATATCACTTGCCATCTTGGTAAGCTTCAGCTTTGGAAGTGAGTGATACTACGCCACTCTATCATTCTTGATCATTGATAATTGAACTGAAATTCTGAAGGCAGCTACATTGTTCTCACAAAAATATGTATACTGTTTACACAATCATATTGAATAAAAATAAACCCCTCGCTTGATTAGTAATCATTACCAGAAATACATAAAACCCGGTAGATCGAAATCAGGGGGCATTATAGTCTGTGTCACTCTCACAAATCGAATGACACAAACACACTGAAATCTGTCAAGTCGTTTAGGCTGAAAAGCATGCTAAAGAAATACACATACATACATAGTATATTCATACTCTTGAAAAACATTGTCGTGTAATAAAATATAATGAAATAGAATAATTTTAACAAATGCGAGCGCGACTGTACCGCTGCTCGAGCACACGCGTAGAACAACACTCGAACTGCGCTACGAAAATTTATTTCTTATGCAAACAAGTTGAAAAAACGGAATTAACGATGTGATTGTACAGTGTGGGTACGTGCCGGCTGCCGGGACACTCGAGTGCCCGCCGGCTGGCCGGGGACGGGGCCGGAGAGCGCCACTACACACTATTATTAGTACTATATTAAAAGTTAGCAAATGGCTAGTAGCGATTCCCGGTTGCGTTAGAATCGTCACCATAATTATAACTCATAGCTGTCGCACTGCTGGGCTCAGGTCTCCTCTCACAGTGTGCGAGGTACTACAGGCCACAGTCTATCAACGGTGGTCAAGTGGGAAGTTTCAGAATTAACATACATTTAAATACTTTATGGTGAACTCTCAGGTGTGGAGGTTTTCTCACGATATTTTTCTTCACCGAAGCAAGCGATAATTTGTTTGTAATTAGATCATATTTAAAACTGCAAGCGCTGGTTCGAAACCTGGAAATTCCGTTCGGAAGACTAATGTGCAATCCGCTAGGTTATCATCCGGAGATTAAAAAACAAGTTGTTAATAGTCCTTTTCCAACACGTGTGCAAATTCAAATGTGTAATAATCTTCGAAATGCCTATAACTGTACACAGGTGCAACACAGCTCAGGCAGTGCTGTGTTTGACTCGTGCACCAACCTGACATATCTTGAGTCACTTCAGTCGGGCCTGGAGGTATCGTCAGCTCGGCTAGAGCCGGGGGGGGCACACGGGAATGTCTTAACATACTTCGTTTAAGGCGACGCCGGTCGGTCATTTGGTAATAATTGTTCGACGATATCGACAACCAGGAGTTACCTCTATAATTGCCTCAAATATGACTGCAGCACTAGTGCCCTGTATCCCGGTGTTGTTTACGCTGGAATACAATGTTTGCTATGGTGTTAAAGATCTTGATGCTAGGGCACCGTGAGTGAGCTATAACTATCCGGATCACTGGACGTCTTCGGAGTGCGAGCCGCCACACAGTTAGCAGAAACGGCATCCTTCACGGACGCAGTGGCAAGCGAGGGAGCTGGCCTCAGAGTACTCGCCAGCCGTTTGCCGTCTACCGTCAGGGAAAGAAATCAATTCCTTTTCATGTTAATGTTAAAATTATCTCATCCAAATTATCTGGCTGAAACTTCGCCTTAAGTTTTGAATTTTTAAGCTCAACTTTTGTTCGGTGGATCTTTGAGCCGCTATCTCCCTGATTTATTATGTAGCCGAGTGTCCGGAGCCCCCGCGACCCCCCCGGCTCCCGCGCGCTCCGCCGCTCCGTCACAGGCGACAGCGGCCACTCTATTCTATACCCTAATGACTAACCTGCTTCGCCCCGCTTCGGTATACCGAGGTTTTGCACAGCGACTCGTAACGTTCAGGTAATCTAATAGAAAAATGGCGCCGGAATACATACACCCTACAGAGAGGTAATGCAGTCTGCACCGCCGAGTATCTACGGACCGATACTATCGGACGTCATTGACTGCTACGAAGTCCCATCCGTGTCTTCTCTCGTCGTCCACAGAAACACCGCGGGTCCTGTCAGGACGACAGCCTGAACCCGCTCCGCTCGTCGCTCTCCGCGGTCCGCGACGCCGCGGCCTTAGCCCTGCGACCAATGACGTGATTTTTTGTACGTTCGGTTGTCATAATAGGTGGCTATCTATTTAGTGTCTCGTCGTCGGTATGACGAAGCTCCTCGAGGGTAGTCGGTGCCGGCGGCCGCCGAGAGATCGATACCTGCCCGTCCACTCGAATAATATATTAAAACATTCTTTGTTTTCTGTTCATTAAAAGATTATAATTCATCGTTTTTGAGGCTCGCTCGTTCCTAATGAATTATCCGCGTAGTCTAGGAACCGACCGGCTCCCGAGCAGCCTGCACGGTGTCGAGGGTAGTGTATCATGTAGCACTGTCGGCTCGGTCCCACGGCGAGCCCTCGCCGGCCGCTGCTCGTCCATACTGATAAAATAGGTGGTATCTACGTGAGTACCTCCTGCGTTTCTCAATGAGTCACATTCGAACAATGTAGTGGCTCCCATAAAGGACTTTTTGTGTTCGGTTTCTAAATATTGTTCAACGCCCTAACGGTTGTTTTACGAGCAGAAAAACAACATCGTTTAGGAGTTTTTTTACTGTCGCCGGGCGCGCGGTCGGGGTGGGTCACCCCTCGCTGACTCACTCGGTACAAATAATGTCATTGTGTAATAATTTTTATATGTACTAGAAGGTAAGTATGTACTAATCGGGTATTTAAAAAAAATGAAAATAGGTCTTATTTTGCATTTATTTCTAATAAATAGTTCTCTTGTCGGTTGTTAATATCAATGATATATGAAACGGAAGTTGTGATTACTCGTTACGATATAAATATAATGGTATCTTTACGTAGATATTATGAAACTAGCAGACGGGCGCGAGCCAGCTGTAACGAATATCTGCATTCTTTCTGACTCTCCAAACATTTGCGATGAAATCATTGATTCAGAGGAAATTAACAGTAATGAGGTCATCTGTTCGAGACGGTTCATGTCGACGGTTCACTGAAGTTACTTATTAAAATAACTCTAATAAATGAATAACGTTGAGGGGTTAATAACGATTAACATCTCTGTTGCCAAACGACTGTACAGGGGGCTATTCGAGCCGCTTCCTCGTTGTAATCTCAGGTGTACACCGACAACCAGGAACATACAATGAATCAATACCAAGTCGACATCGTCAGCTAACGATGTTTACAATGAGCGAGCCTTCTCTGCTTTCCGTTGACACTGGTCGCCAGATGACGTCAGACGGCGCGCGGCAGACCGCAGCTCGACCGCAGCGCCATGAGGGCCCCGCATGGCCAGCGCACGACAACACTGCATGCAACTGAGGTTTTACGACTTCCCGGCAATCATTTAATAATGACGTGAACCGTAAGCTCCCTCACAGTCAAGTACGTTGCTCGATCGTAAACCGGAACAATCGCCACCCCTATACTCCTACTCGAGGTTGGTCATGATGTCACTGGCTGCTCACAGCGATAACCAGTCATCATATTATCCGAGTGTACGTCGCCTAAGACAACTTCCATATTATTTCAATATTGTTGTATTGTAAAATACTGCGCGGACTCAGCGGGGGGCGCGGCAAATTGCGAATTTGGACAAGCAGCGCCGTCTCGTCCCTCGACTCTGATTTATTGTACACATTATTATGTTCAATATTTCTGTACAGATAGCGACCATCCGGCCCGTGGCTACTGCTTCCATCCCTCCATACTCCATGACATCGGTATGACAGAGGACGACACCGCCTCCCTCCGTCCCGGCGACATCCAGGCGACAGCGGCGGCGGGAGTTCCCTCGGTGCTGCGATCACTGCCGACCGCGTCCAGTGGAGACCACAGCGCGGGACTGCCGCGCCACACATCGCCCGGCCATCATTATGCAGTCAAACAATTATCAATATAATATACAAAGCCGCCGGACGCAGCGCCGGCCATAATTCTGCAGCGACTAATAAAAATGGCAGCGCCGATGGTTATGTTCGAAATACGAAAATTTTGCATTCAATAGTACCCGTGGTGTTCTTTTTCCACATTCCGCACGGGATTAGGCTGAGTGCACACGGCCGTAATCCGCTGTATCGGCCGATCGCGATATCCGTGATGTTTAACAATAAGATTGTTAGTAATATTGGCCGGACTCGGCTCTGAGATTGATATCGAGCTAGCCACGGAACGAAAGATTTTCTGCACGAGTATTATAACTTTATAAAAAAAATGGAGTGAAGTTTCTCAGTAGTTGTAATGGTCCGGGGACGGTGGGCACCGCTCCACCGCTCCACCTCGCGCCCCGAAACCGTGCACTTCCTATTATGAGGCATTGATTTATACATACCGACCTATCAAAAACTTTAATCTTCAATAAAATACGACAAAATATTACGAAATATGTATTTACTAATAAGTCATAATCCCACACGCTAATTTATTAAGCATTATTGACACGAAGAGCCGATTCAACGGCAACGTGACCGCCCGATCCGGGACGCGCCACCTGGACTCTATTCTCTGGGCGGCAAGGCTCAAGGTTCGCTCGCGTCTATCGAGCCTCACTGATTCCACTGCATTTTTTGTTTCGATAAGTTTAACCGTAATCGGTCGAGATAGGGTTCGAAATAACCGATGGTTTTACTTAAGTTTTTTGTTACAAAAAGTTGGAAGGACCTCGGAACATCTAAATACATGCACAAAACGAATCGTACACATTTGTCTCCCTGCGTGCGACGCCACGTTTATTTATTTAAAAAAGGAATACATTTTTAAATTTAAAAAAAGAACGAACACTGCCCGTTTTGTTTCTCTTTCGCTTGCCCGCGCTTCGGCCGATAACACTCGGCGCTCGCCGTCCCTGTCGGCGGCCATACGAGCGAGCGGGACGGACGAGTTGTTTTGCTTTTTTCTCGACGGCCAGTTATGAGAGCTGTCTTTGGTAAAGATCATAAAGAATTTAAAAATGATATTACCGAGACGTCGCTGGATATTTTGAATGTTTACTCTGATACCGCGGCCTTTTTTGTATTTTTTATTATTAGCTCCCTTCCCATAGACCGTCCCGAGATGGAATTTCTCGAGACATCCGGGTGTCCTTTCGATGATGTAGATTACTTTTATTGAATAAAAAAAGCATTTAAGATTGTATCTCTTAATCTCGTTTAAAATAAAGAATGGGAGGATTTTGGTGACCGTTTTGAAAAAATGACGTTCGGTGCTCGAGCCTCGTGTGGTGTTTGTTATTGAATTAAAAAATGAATTATGATCCGCCATTTTAATTTTTTAAATTAATATTTTGAATAAATTCTCAGTGTTTGGTGGTACGCAGAGCGGCGTCTACTGCCACTGCCGTAATAACCTTCCTCATTATATAACTCCTCAATACCATTCTTCTTTAGTACAGATACTAGTGAAGTAAATATTGCTGCTGTACGATCGCAGCAAATATATTATAATAATGAATGTGAGTGTAGATAGCGATAATAAAAAATCTAATAAATAACACCAAGAGCGCCTCACAGTGTTGTAATGAAAAAAAGGAATATAATATAAAAGTAAGATGTAAAATACCCGTTACTTTTAAATTCAATAACGCACGTAATTGTACGAAATGAGGTCGAGTTAGAGCCGAGACCGAGTCGGGAGGGTTCCCTACAATAATCGTACATGAATACTTAAAACACTTATTTCTCGCGCAGTGAGTCCACCCACGACCCATTTTTTGTCGCATATACCTAAATCACAATTATTTGAAACCAAGTTAGGTCAAATTGATATTTCATGTTTATTTGCTTTCATGATTGTTATCACGAAACTGTGATGCAACTATATTGCCTTCTTATTGCTACGTAATTCTACGTGATCATTGGTCTTTTATTTTTTGTATTTCAGTTTCCTATAAGTACTTAACAAAATGTACGGGAAAAGTTTTTTGCAAATTGGGATTTTTTGAGTACTTTAGCGATGGTAGGTCCTATCGAAGGTCTTGATTAGTAATAGAAATAGGATCGATTGGCATCAAAAAAATGTTTTGAGTTAAATTGCTATTTTCTTGGTTACAGTTTTTTTTTTTGAAAATCTGTAAATTGGAATTGGAATTGGAAATCAAATTCCATAAAAAAATAATTATAGTCTTCTAAGACCATTTTGTGCAACGAATAAGGTACTTCCCCTTACTGCCCCGCTTAAAGTTTCCACCCTGTGTACTACATATTTGTGATTGAAATAATATCACTAATAATGAACATTATCCGATAGAAGGTGCTACCCGCGCCCATGAACGAGAGATTATAAGTTTAATTAATAGATGTGTCTGTACTCAAAATGGTATTCAACACTTGACAAAATAGTACTACTAACTTAATAAGAGATTATAAACAATTAAAAAACTCCATATTATTAAAATAAGATCTATTAAATTCAAATCACAACGATGTTAAAGAAGTTTTCACTTCGTGAAATTCAAAATGTTATTTATCAACGCCTCCCTGAACCCCGAAGATCGGAATCTGCAAGGTCCCATGTAACCGCAGACCCCTGAAGAAATTATTAAAAAATGGCGTCGTAAGCCCCGAGCGCGCATAAAAAGTATTTATGGCGCGAATTTGAGCGCAAATTTCACGTTATCTGTGACGCGATCGCCGTAACGCGGCGTCATCTGTGCTCATTGCCGCGATCAAATTATACGGCTCGTAGCGGCCGCGGCGGACCGGGCGCGCGGACTTTGAGGTTTCCGCATCTGTGACCCGGTCTGACCATCTAGTTGGTGAGCGGCCTCTGGGTCTGTCAGAATATTTACCTACTCATGATGTTGGACCACTACCGACGACAGCAGCGCTTCAGCCGCTAGCTTCAAGGAACTGAAGCGATCGCCATGTTTTTATTATCATGATCGCCGGCTGCGAGTCCCGACCTCGGTCGCGGCACACGCGGTATCGTGTTATTGAGTCGTCCCTTCGCTATGCAAAACTGCCGAACGCCAGCGGGGGCTGCGCGTTGTCCCATTTCAATATAAATAACAAATTTATACAGACAGACGGACGGACGCGGCCACCGGTCGTTTTTTATTTGGTTAAAATATTCCCCGCGCGTCCGCCCCACAGCCATCAATAACGAACACTATCCGAGCGCGCCGCACGCCGCTCCACGCCGCTCCACGCCGAGCGACCCGCGACACGACTGCGATCTTATATGTTTACTTCTTCCATTCCATTTCAGCTAATTTCAACTTTGTTGCGGTGGTGGTGGTCCCTGACATACCGCCCGTTTAATTACCATTTATCTTCTCCTTTTATTAGGGATTAGAATTCATTGAATTAAGTTAAACATTAAACATCATTAATTCATCTAGGTATCAAAAATACATTAAAAATTTAATGTACCTACGATAACTTTTAATGACCATTCTATGAGAATTGTAAGTTGATGTTAAAAATTGCATTGCTTTACTAAATAAAAAGTTCAAATGACGTGTCGTATCGTGTAAGGCGACGTTCTGTTTAACGTCGCAATCGGTTACACGCGCGATGTGTTACGACGGACGGACTGAGCCGCGGCCGCACGCCGCAGCCGTACGCCGCAGCGGCCAGCCGCAGCCGCGGTGAAACTTCTTCACACCTAGTTGTATCTGGATGACAGTCGGTTTCAATACACTTGACGTCAGCAATACGTTCAGGATACAATAAAATAGACGACGACTTCAGGACAGTTGATAGAAACTAATCATTTTATTAATAGAAAATAATTGATCAAGTGCGAGTCGGACTCGCGCATGAAGGGTTCCGTGTCATCATCGTCATTATGTATTTAATAAATACTTCCGTTTTTTAAATATTCAAGTTTTTATCTGTTTATTAAGATCGAGAAAAAAATTGTTTAAAAAAGACGTAATATTTACTCTATTTTTTTTAGGGTAACATACAACTATATATTCTGTGAAAATTTGAAGCGTCTACCTATTGTCGTTATTAATATTGAGCAAAAAATACACTTTTATTGTATGGAGACCCACCTTCATATTTTAATTTTTTTATTTTTAGTATTTGTTGTTATAGCGACAACGGATATACTTACATAAATTGTGAAAATTTCAGCTTTCTGGCTATCACCGTTTATGAGATATAGCCTGGTGACAGACAGACAGACAGACAGCGGAGGCTTAATAATAGGGTTCCGTTTTAACATCTTAGTACAAAACTGACTGCTGAAAATTAGAAGGTATATACATAGGCTTGAAAAACATTACGCTCTTTATGGCGTTGCTGCGGTTGCTGCACCACACTACACTCCTGAGGATTGAAACCATCCACTGCAGCCTCGAGAACTGGTCGTCGCAACAACCATCTTACTGATGTCATCTCGATTTTATGTTGTTAAACGGAGGCAGATTCAATAAAATCGATGTGCATAAGTGCCTCATTGATACGAATTAATAATAACTATATATTATTATGCATGAATTATATTATGAATAAATAAATAACTCTGAATATGAATTTCAAAAATGAAACTGACCGAAATCGTTTGCAGGGCGCCAGACATCGTCGTTCGAAAAAGCCTGAGACCACGACCACCGCCGGTTACCACTCTCAGAAACACACATAAATCATTTATATTCGAGCCGAGGGGCCCTTCCACTAGCATTGGCTGGAAGCGAACTATTTACACTGTGAAAATACTTTCCACCGCAACAGATTTATGTCACATATTATTTAAATATTTTCACTGACCGACGTTCTTTGTTTGACCGCCCCTAAAAGTTGTTTTAAGAGTTCAGTCGGTGTATTGACCATCCTTCGCAAAGACGAGTAACGAGTTGCAACAACCTTAACATAGGAACATCCAAAGTTCCTACATCCGCGCCGCCGACATAGCTTCGGCGATCAAAGTTAGCGGAATCGCGAGAAAAAACGGTGACATACCTCCGCGAGACACGAAATGAAGCTAATTATTTGCAATTGTGGACGACCAGTTTCCGAGCGACGACGAGCGGCGCGGCGCGAGCGATCCTCGACCTTGTCGCCCGGCGATAGAGCTCACGGCGGTCGCGGCGGCCGGCGCTCCGCCCAAAATATGTTTTTTGCCCAAAATTATTCGTTCGAGGCGGAGTCCGGCGCGGCCCCGACCATTTAATCGCCGCCGGAAAATTTCGCCTTTGCACCAGAAATTACTCCAACGTTTGCGTTTTTTTCTCGGAATCGTTTTAATTCAATTCTGGGAGTCACTCGTTTCATTACACCCGGTCGTTTTTTATGGTTCATAGGAACGAGGTCAGAGCCCTCGGAGCTGGTCCCGGCGAGCCTCCCCGCCGCTCTGAGGAGGTCGCTCCGTGACGCCAGGTCCTCTCCCAGACGGTTCCAAAATTATAAAGTTTATTTTAATTACCTTGTAAGAAATTGCTACACAACAACAGCAAAGTAAACATCCATTGTAAGTGCTAAAACGAGTGGCAGGCGGCAGCGACGCGG
>LGAG01002960.1:53882-66683 GCA_001278395.1 Lerema accius
CATCATAACATTTTGAAAGAACCCCCCAAATTACATTACGTAATACTTGAATGATCTCAAACACAGAATGAGTTCAATCATCATTAATTTAAGGTATTTAATCTAAAAATTACTTACAATTCTCGTCCCATACCCGAGTTCTTATAACCTCCAAACGGAGTCTGACTTGTTACGTGATCATACAGATTAATCCTGCAAGAAAAAAAATATATTGCCTAAAGATCTAAGGTAGATACTCGTACAATCTATCAAAGGGAATCAACAAGTAAATATATTACATAAAACAATTTCAGTCAATAACTAAGTTAGCGTATAAAACAATTTTAATTTAATGTAACTTGGTAAAGAACATAATTTTATTTATTTGTATAAATACACCTCAGCCCAAAAAGTATTCAGATTCAGTCTTCAGAAGAAAAAAGGGAGGTAAATTTTTTCCTTCCCTTTAACGATTTGACCACAGAGCAATGAATGTATCTGTTACTTGACATACATCACAGAGCACGGCTTGCCAAGTACCGGGAAACGTTACTATTTGTTAAATACGTTTTATTTTTTCGACTACGTTCTTTTGTTTCGAAGATGTCAAACCGATATCAAAGTAAGTACCGACTCACCAAACAGATCCTGCTCGAACATGTTTAGCAAAGCTCATGGCAATATTGAGGTCATTGGTGACAACACCACATCCCAGACCATATTCAGTGTCGTTAGCGCGGTCTACCACCTCGTCAAATGTTGAAAACTTCAATATACTTTGAACTGGACCGAATATCTGGAAATGAAAGGAAACAAATCCTTTATTTTGCCGTATCAACAAAATAACAATACTTTTATTAGTGCCATGTACCTACAACATAAGGTTATTTTAAAAATAAATACAAAATTTAAAAATAAAAAAAATACCCACGACGAATGAAAACAGTATAATCGAAAAAGAAAGAAATAAAATTTTAAAATCCCCCGACTCAAGGTAAGTAAATATTAAACCAAGAAAATATCCTGAGGGCTGCCTTTTAAAATTGGCAGTGACTTTTACACAATTGTGTTTCCGATGTACCCAATATGATTTCTATTCTCATAAATTCAACTCACGGCAGGTAAAGGCAGCCCCCGACGGATTTTCTTGGTTTAATAATTATATTCCCTGAGTCGGGGGATTTTAAAATTTGATTTCTTTCTTTTTCGATTATAGGTACCTACTGTTTTCATTCGTCGTGGGTATTTTCAAGATTTTTAATTTTCTTTTTACAACTATTTTTATGTAGGTACTTATAGAAGATAGATAGAAGCTACCTACTGACCTCTTCTCTCGCAATCTTCATATCATCCTTAACATCAGCAAACACGGTGGGCTCGATGTAGTACCCCGCGCTGCCGATCTTATTACCCCCCGTCACACAACGAGCGCCTTCTTCCTTACCCCGCTCAATATACCCCATAACTTTGTTGAACATCTCTGCATCGATCTAAAAAAATCAAATAGGTATACAATGTCTTCTAAACAATATTTAGGTATATTTTATTTTTTCATTTTTTTGTACAGTTTGATGTAACTTAATTTTTAAGTACCTATAACTAAAATATTTAAACGATATTCTAAACTAAATATAATGCTAACTAAAAAACTTGAAAAAAACACCTAAATTATATTTACAAAAAAAATCTAGATTATCTAAATTAGGCATTGTACGGATCGTACCAAGAAAGCTAGCAGTATTTCCCCGCTAAATTGTCAAACTGATTCGTTGGGCAAAATTAAATTGTTTATTTTGTAGGAATCAACAGCAATCTCCAAACGACCAATTTTTAACAATATACTTAAGTTACATTGTATTATTATCACAACCCGTAACTGTCCCACTGCTGGGCTTGGGTCTCCTCTTACGATGTAAGGGGTACAGACCATGTCCACCACGCTGGAGTGCGGATTGTCAGACTTCACACACCTTTGACAACTTTATGGAGAACTCTCAGGTGTGCAGGTTTCCGAGCGATGTTTGATCACCGAAGCAAATGATAATTAGTTTCTAATACGCAACATAACTTTTTGAATTTTAGAGGTGCGTCCCGGTTTGAACCCAGGCCCTCCTGCTTAGGAGACCAATTATTACCAGCCAGGTATATCCAACGAGTTTACCTATAGGCTATTGTAATTAGGCTACCTATGGTCTAATTTTAACCAGAGAACAGGTCTTCTGGTATAAATAAAATCAAGTGAAAAAACATTCTGTCAAAGCAACCGTGATTAAAAAAAATTAATATTAAAAAAATCTGATGACTTTTTTTATGACCTCATTCCTCAATCTAACAAAATTTTCTGGTAATTTTAATATTTTAAAAAGATTTATTTAGTTGTTAATCCATTAAGGTTATTACCGCCTGAATTTTTTAAGTTTTTTTTTATAAATTACGGAATTTTAAACACATTTACGTAAGTTAATCATTTAGTTGAATTACTTTAAAATTCGAATAAAATATATTTAAAAAATAGTATACCTACATATAAAAAATCTAATATTTATGTAAATTCAAGTATTTCTACTTATTGAAAAAAATCTTAATCTTATTGGCAATTTATTAATTTCTTATGATAAATATTAGATAAATGATGAACTAAAAAGATTTACTTCGATGAAGTACGATAAAAGTTAATATTATCGATAAAGTAGCTATTATCTTTTATAATAATGGGGATAATCTCAAAATATTTCGGTAATCTAAACAATATAAATAGTCTAGAGTCTAGACTAGACCATGATATCATGTCCTTTTTTAATTCCTTGAAGAAAACAATGATATAATTTGCGATGACTAAGATACCAGTGAGTGATATTTATTGTTATTTTATTATTTGATAATGCTAATTGTAATACCACAGACAAAAAAATATACACATAGACTTAGTCTTCGGAACAATAAACCGTAGTAGGAAAAAACATAATGTTAATAACAAAAGAACGTTTCCCGATATATTGCTCGGTAGACCGTGCTCGGTGACATACGTCAGATCGTAAAAAAAGAAAAAAATTGACTTCATTTTTTTGTTCCGAACAGTATACGTCTATATATTTTTTGGTCTGAGTGTAATACCTAAAACAATTTAAGTCAATAAGTACCTTAGAGTAATTAAAAACAGGGTTTAAAACACTTTACTAAAAAGATTTACTTACATAATTAGTTACAGAACAAATAACTAATTTTAACACAAAGTAATTTAATAGGTTATATTTACAGTTTAAATTAACTTTTAAAATAACTTCGTACGTTCTATTTTGCTTGACTAGTTTTAATTTTTTTTTAGTTTTTAGCATTTTGTATCTTTAATTTAGAAGGATTTCGTTAACATCAAATTTATAAAATCGTATTTTTTATACGTGACGGCTGTGGTATACCTCAAAACAAAATGGTAACTTTTGTGTTACGTAACGTTTAGGGGGAGGTAGAGAGAAACGTTACGGCGCGTTACTTGTTGTCAAAAGTCTTCAAAAATTGCGTTACCGGTAAAACTCGCACTAACTCTAGCATTAATTATGAAACCTAATAATAATACGTAAATTATCCTTACCTGTGGTCCTTGTTCTACATCATCGTAAGGATTACCAACGGTACGTTTCTTGGCTATTTCAGCAGCTTTCGCCACGAACTCGTCGTAAATCCCAGATTGGACGTAGGTTCGAGTCCCGGCGCAGCAACATTGGCCGCCGTTGGCGAATGCCGCCGCATGAGCGATTTCGGCTGCTTTGGTCACTGAAATTTGATTTTTATTGAGTAAACAGTTCTATACCTCGTTTTCTTCGTCGTGATTTAAAAAGTAAACAATCTCACAGTGTCTTTTTATTGTAATTATCGATTTAAAAATAAGACAGACATAAATGAGAAAAAAATTAAAGAATAAACAATAATTTAATGTGAAAATAAATTTCTGTATACTTCTATTTTTTTTAATTTATGAAATAAATAAAAGTACCTAGTGCCAAGATTGTTTACTTTTTAAATCACGACGAAAAAAACGAGGTATAGGCACGCTTGTTTCGCGAGTATTATAATGGTAGACCTCGTTTTTTTCGACGTGATTTTAAAAGTAAACAAACTTGGCACTACTTTTATTTATTTCATTAATTTAAAAAAATATTTAGAAGTATAAAGAAATTCATTTTAACATTAAATTATTGTTTATTCTTTAATTTTTTTTAATTTGTGTCTGCCTTATTTTTAAATCGATAATTACAATAAAAAGACACTAAGATTGTTTACTTTTTAAATCACGACGAAAAAAACGAGGTATAAATCCGTTACGTAACGTATGATTGAGAGGTAATAGAAATTGAGAGAGAGATATAAGGGTGCGCTCAAATTATTACGTAACGCTATTTTTGATGATATTTGACTCCTCCTCTCATGTAACGCGTCGTAACGTACTTCTGTACCCTCTCCCGCTTCCTTAACGTTACGTAACACACTAAATATGACTATTATTATCTAAAAATTTTGCCATTTTGCCGGGACAGATATTTATGTGACAGATAAATGTTTGTTCTCGGGTCATGTGTGTTAGTGATGTGTTATCAGTGTTGTCCATGTCACCCGCGACACAGGGAATACTGCGGGGGTATGAGTGTGTTAGCGTGTATTATTATTATTTATTATTAGATTATTATTATTATCATACCATCAGCATCATCGAACACGACCAGAGGACTCTTTCCTCCAAGTTCCAACGTCACCCTCTTTATATTCTCCGCTGACGCAGCTTTCAGTATTAATCTACCGACCTGGTATAAAAAAACAGCTATAAAAATAAAAATAAACCCGACTGCCCAAAAATTGGGGGGTGTTTAAAAATATATAGTGTAATATAAAAAAAAAAATTATAAACAAGTTATCCCAAAGTAATTATCTGTTGCACAGACTAACTAGTAAACAGTAATTGATTTCATATCAAGTTGTCGAAATACGACACTAGATGGCAGTAACGGGCTGTAACTCAAATTAGCACGTTACAATAGGTAGACTATGTTACTCTCACAATGCTGACAAATCCAATGACACCTAATAAGTTGAATTCCGTTAAAGCCTGTAGAATGATACAAAGAAATGGACATACATACATACATACGGTTGAAAAAAATTACCTTTTATTTACCTTAGTTTACTTACAAAACATTTTCCTTAAACAATCAGCCTAAATGTTCATCACATAAATATCAGTAAGTGCGGTTTCAGACCAGCGTATTTTTCTCGTCGGTCGTTTCAGCATGCGCGCTTATACGCGCTTCAAACAACCGGACGCGCGTAAACTGTCATATTTCTATGCTTACTCGAACCGGTAATGTCGTTCTGTCAGTATCAACATTGATACGAGCTTAGAAGCGCGTCAGCTCGTACAAGTTGCGTGTGTCAAAAGGCGCGCCTATATGTGCCTACATGCGCTTCCAAAGACGAGCTTACACGCGCGTAAAAAACTTAGTCTGAAATCGGTTTAAATGAAGTGTAAAGAGATTAACCTCAGTAGATCCAGTGAAAGCCACTTTATCCACATCCGGGTGGTGTGTGAGAGCTGCCCCGGCCGTCTCCCCGTACCCTGGGACCACGTTGACGACTCCCGGGGGAAACCCTGCCTCCAGGGTAAGAGCAGCTACCGCCAACGCTGTTAGAGGAGTCTGTTCTGCCGGCTTTACTATCACTGTGCAACCTGGAGATAGATTTAAATGGATAACTTTAACTGTTTTACAGCAAAATGGTTTCGTAAAAAATATAGATTTTTTAGATCAATTTCGTTCAATTTGTTTCAAGGGAATAGAAAATCGGAATAGAATCTATCGTGTCTATCTATCTATACATTATTGTCTTTATTACTCCAAAAATATCTGACCCTAAGCGCCATAAATATGTGACCCCCTAGAAAACCAACTTCCCAGTGTCCGATTGTATTGAGCTAAAATGTTGGCATGCATATTAATAGCATGACACTACAACTATGAAATAAATCTGATCTGATGATGGAGACCGAAGGTGGCAAAGGATCTTCTTAAGCAAACTACACTCCCTCGAAATTGGACTCGTTTGATTCATTGTGACAAGGACAGGTCTATGACTTTCAAGGCTTGCCGACCCAGTGTTTTCGGGAGGTTAGAACTCCTTCCGACTGTATCAGCATTCAGCAATTCCTAAACTCTGGAGCAGTGTGGTGGAGTATGCTATGCTTTAAACCCTGGTGGAGTACTCTTAGTCTTTCTCAATAATGACAAATCCGTGTCCTTTGGTCCTATCAGGATAAAGTCAATACTATACCTGCAGCGAGAGCCGGTGCTATTTTCCACATCATCATGAGAATAGGGTAGTTCCAGGGTATGATCTGTGCACACACTCCGACTGGTTCTTTGAGTGTCATCGACAATACTTCTCCATCTGCAATGAAATTATTATCTGTATAACTCCATCAATCGGACCAAAAATAATTCACGATTCTGAACAAAAAAGTGAGGTCAACTTCTAAAACTGTTTTGAAAAATACAAGCTACAAATGGGTGATACATTCGATAAAAAATTCTTCTTAAGCCTCTCTAATCATCCACCATATTTTGGTTATCTGTTCTTATCAGCCATTAAAAAAGCAGTTTAACATACCTGCAGGAATAGTACTGCCCAGAATTTTATCAGCTTTCCCGGCATAATATCTCAAAGTGCTCGAGGAGTAGTAGATTTCTTCCTCGGCGACTTTCACGGGTTTCCCACAGTCCAGAGTCTCCAGTTCTGCCAAGTATCGAGCCTGGCCTTCTAGGAGGTCTGCCAGCTTTAACATGAGCAGGCCTCTTTGAGAAGAGTCCATGGTACGCCACTTTGAGTACCGGTGGAATGCTGCTTTCGCTGCAGCTACTGCTAGATCCACGTCAGCCTTAATGAAACGATGTTATTTTATTAGACTAGTGGACAAGCCTTTGCTTCGCTTCGGTAAACCTTTGCCGAAACGAAAGTAAAAAGGAGCTTAAGCTACTCCTTACTATACCTTGTTGTTTTCGTCGTGATTTAAAAAGTAAAATAATCTTGGCACTATTTAATATAAATTTTTTTTTAGAAGTGTACAGAAATTTATTTTAACATTAAATTATTGTTTATTTTTTAACTTTTTTAAATTGTTTCTGTCTTATTTTTAAATCGATAATTACAATAAAAAGACACTGTAAGATTGTTTACTTTTTAAATTACGACGAAAAAAACAAGGTATACATCAGCTATCCGCCAGTGAGTCTCGTCAAAATCAGATCAGCCGTTTCAGAGATTAGCCGGATTAAACAGATAGACAGACATTCGTACCGTGCTACTAAAAATATTAATAAAACAAACATACATACCTTATCACCTTCGGCGACCTGTACAATGACAGTCTCATCTTGCGGATTGATAGTGGGAAAGGTCTTGTTGCTAACGGCGTCCCTCCATTCGTTGTTTATAAACAACTGAAAAATTGTTCATTATTGTTCATTTGAAGCTACAATAATGCTACAAAAATCTTAAAAAAATTGCGTTACGTAATACGATCAACATTTATAAGGTACCTACTTGAAATTGACATCAAAGCTTTGTCTATGAAGATGCTGTTATAGAATTCATGTTTACATTTAGATACTAGTTACGTGGGGCTGCAGCGGGAGATCAATAATGATACTTGACTACGAATTAATTAAATTTATTTAATGAGAAGATATCTAAAATTACAAAAATAAGGCTTAAGTGTCCGCTCGGTCCGATTTTAGGAAATCGAGAGACGCCGATCTGTCTCACTCATCGTATATCTTTATTGGGATTTCCCAACACTGTATACGTAGGTAGGTACTGGCTGCACACAGGGGTGTAACATACTTAAAAATTAGTTTTTACTTTGATACTAAAAACATAAAAACTTTTATTATAATATAAAGACAGTGGTTCTTAAATATTTTCTGCCCTCTGCCTACATTGAAATTAAAATTTTTAGGCGTCCCAAACTTTTCTAAATGTAAGTAATTTCTACTTATTTTGCCTTACGAATTTTATTTATTTTGAGGGGTTAAATTAGCCATTTTATCCCTCCCCTACAGATCCAATCCCGCCCTCCAAATAGCCACAATAGTCTTCAATGGCCACATTAGACAATATCTCCCACTAATAAAAACAATAGCTATTTATATTCCACATAGCTACAACCAATGCATTGTTTAATGCTCACTATCTGAAGTACCACAGATTGCTTAAGCTAAAACTAATATAGATAACACCCTTTTAGACCATCACTATACTTAATCCCGTCTAATGCGTTAAATAGCGCGATAATGTGACCGATAATAGTGATAATAATAGATGTTTTATCTATAATTTTGGTTGTTTTGATCATTTTTTTTTATGATGATGACTTCATATACCTACTTAATCCTGTTATTTTTTGCCCGATTTTTTAAGGGTATTTTTCGAGCGTTTGTTTGTGCCTTTCTTTGGCATGCTCTACAGCTTATAAGGCTTGACGGATTTCAACGTAAGGGGTGTCATTGGATTCATATTACGAGTATAATCTATTTTCTCGTTTGTCCACATAACATTATTGTAATTGAAAATATGTTGATAAAATTATAAATATTCAGCAATTTGGTTCCGTTCAGTTAAAAAAAATGCAATCAGTGCAACAGTTTTACAAATATTTTTAAAAGAGTAGGGTAACCATCGATTCGGGACCAAATAGGACTTTTGACCTCTCAAAGCCCTAGAGAAGTGTTTTTCGAGGCCCCAGTACTTCTGGGGATTATAAAATGTTTTGTTAACATTAGTACCTATGTTAATAATTATATCGATAGTATAATGGTCCTTATCTTGAACTGTATTATAAAATTTTCTACATATTAAGTTAAGAAAAATAGAAAAAGAAAGAAAAATAGAAAGAAAAATAGTATTCGGTAAATAATTACAACCCACATAGCCCACTGGTTACCGAACTTTGAACTTTTTTAGTCCTGGATTCGATTCCCAGTAGGTAAGAAATTCGAAAAATATTGTTTGTGTCCACGAAAGGCCAAAACATCCATACAAAGTGAACTACTGTCCTTTCTGTTGTTTGTCTGAGAGTATGTTTGTATGTGTCTGTATTGTCCATAGTACCCACAATTCCCATTGTGTTTTAAAAATATGCTTTTTTATTTAAAATTTTCATGACTAATAACCATAGTATAAAAATCACAAAATCACAATTATTGCTAAATATTCAGTAACTCTAGTAATGTAATGTTAGGCTCATATTATGTTTTTTTTATTTAAAAGCTTTAATAAATTAAAAAAGTGCATTTTGCAGTAGTCTTCGACCACTAATTGGTAAATATTTGTAGGTATTACATACAAACATACCTAATTAAATTGATTGTTTTTCTTTGAAGACAGGTTAAAATTTTACGAATAAGAAGTTTAGAAATGATAAATTATAATATTAGCGCTTACAGAAACAGTCAAGCCTATAAATCGTATAAAATAGAACAAACATGAAACAGCATCAAATAATAATATAAGTACCTACTTAGAATGTTTTGTTACGAGTTTCAAACAAAGCTACTTGGAAATAAAACTTCATGAGCGGCATAACTCATAGTATTTACGATGTAAAAGAAGTTTTCTAGGCGCCTAGAATGGTAAATTAAAAGTCTAATAACATTCCTGTAGAACAAAAAAGCTAGTAGTCCCAACTCCCAAGACATTTTTAAGTTTATAAATAAAAACGCTCGGTACCGGTCGTAATTATATCAGCAGATATAGTAGAAAATCTTGTTTTTCTAGGATAAAAGTATCAAACAAAAAGTAGATGCTACATTTTATACATATTGACGATTAAATATGGGGATTTGTAGTTTCTAGGAGTTCTGGAATCTTGAGTATTGTAACAAAAGTACGACATCGTAAAACGTAAATCAATACGTTAACTAAATGGCAATGCTCGGAGAAGATGTTTGTACAAATATTACCTTAAATAATAGTGTTTCAAATAATAAAACAAATATTTACCTTAGTATATTTGACGTCAACTTTCACCATTTTATTGTATGTCACTTGTGAAAGATAAAAAATAGTGTTACGAGAAATGTATAGCTAAAATTATATCAAAAATGCGTCTGAATTCGTCTCGCGTCCGACGTCGACTGACCAAATGAAATCAACGAATGGGATAAAATGTAGTCTGGTTTTTGCATTTATCGCGATATAGGTGAGCATTTAGGATTACCATACTCCTGAGATTCTTGGGATTTGTCCTAGTTAAGATGGTGACTTGTATATTTAAGA
The DNA here is from genome assembly GCA_001278395.1 of Lerema accius. Classification (NCBI taxonomy): domain Eukaryota; kingdom Metazoa; phylum Arthropoda; class Insecta; order Lepidoptera; family Hesperiidae; genus Lerema; species Lerema accius. The sequence continues at coordinate 64,179 of LGAG01002960.1, forward strand.
TTTGTTTGAATAAAACACTGTTTTGAATAGGTTAATGCGCTCACCATAATCTAAACAATATTTCCATTTACTGTCAAATTTGATTATTGACAAGCATTGACTTATTTTGTGTAAAATAAACATCTATATTATTGAATATGGTTCATATTATGTTTCATATACAGCCAATGACATAATAAATACGGTATTGTCAATATAAACCACAGATATATGAAGCGTTCGAAATTGTAATAGGATGAGATGTAATAAATTAACAAACAATGTAATTATGTAAATGTAATGTTATTTATTTTGTAACTTTTGACGTTGTCTGTTATTCCTGAAAGAAATTATTTGGATTTCGGTTGCCACAGCCTAGCTGCCTAGTGCACACCTACTCTTAAGACTTTGAAACGAAGAGTCCCGAGTTTTAATCCTGGGCTAAACATTAAATATCGGTATGCTTAAAAATGTTTGTTCTCAGGTAATTCATATTAAAATTTGTGATGAGACATTTATTTTGTCTAAAAATTAAAACATATTTGGCTGTCTAAAAAAAATCAGTCGAAAGGATTTCAAGACAAGTTATGATTTTATTATCCTTTTTTTATTTTATTTTATGAATTTTGTTCTCAAAGTTTTTATCCGGCATCAGAAACTTAAGAGATGGTAACCATAGTATTAAACTGCAGAATAAGGAACACCACACACATGCTAGAGGGCGTTGTATAATTATAGTACTGCACAAGTATACTACGCAGATAGTTAGTATGATAATAAAATGGGCACCTCCTTTTATAGAAGTTGTATATGTATACTAGAAGACCGGGCAGAGCTTGTTCTGCTACATATTTCGTCTCTTAGTTTAGTCGATCCATAATTGTATGCGTTGACTAGGCAACTAGGCCTGTTATAGCAGCCAGACCGCGTGACGACCACAAAAAAAAAACACTAACACACTCATACCCCGTAGGATTCCTTGTGTCGCGGGTGGCATGGACAACACTAATAACACATCACTAACACATGTTTATGACCCCCTCTGAAAATCAACTTCCTGATGGTCATCTTCCGTTTCCATCATCAGATCAGCCTAATTTTGTAATAATATTGTAGTGTCATCCCATTCATATACGGAAGCAAAATTTCAGCTCAATCGAACACCGAGAAGTTGGTTTTCTAAAGGGGGTCACATATTTATGACGTCTAGTGTGAGTCAGATATTTATGCCGCCTAGAGGGGGTCAGATATTTATGCTCATGACTGTTGAAAAGTAAAAAGTCAGAGAAAAGAATAACAAACAGTTTATTATTCAAAACAGGTTTAGTAGGTGTATTTTAGTAATCTTTGGGTTCACAGCAGTGGTTTCTTAGGAAGACTCAGGGTCACAGTTTTCGTCTCCAGGTATTGTTGGATACCATCTTCACCCCTGGAAATTAAAAATAATTAAAATATATTATAATTATAAATATTACATATTATATATAATACTAGTGGACCCACTGTCGCTTCGCTTCGGGAAACCTATGCCGAGACGAAAGTATAAAAGTAGCCTAAGTTACTCTTTAAGTCTCGTCAAAATCGGACGAAATTAGTTGTGTACGGGGTATACATAATATACATTAAGTAAAAAGCGGTTATCTTAATATTACAAACAGACACTTCAATTTTATTAAGTTGTATAGATTTCAAGCGCTCAAAGCCCTGCGGCTTATACTTGTGTTCATTCTAATTGATCGTCAAAGTAACAAACAACAAACAAAGTAACGTCAAAGCAACTGGTAAATAAATAATTTAGATAGGTATTCATTTGCAACGTATTAAACTTTAACCTTATTTTTTTGTGGACTCAAAAATTTTAATTGAAAAGATTTAAAAGTGAAGTAACATGCAAGTTTATGTTAATTCAAATGATGTCTTTAAGTCATATTTTGCTTGTATTTCGTAATTTATGTAAATTAAATACACTGTGTGACACACTCTACGTGACCGTTAACTTATTATAGCAATCAATTAAGGGTTAAAAAAGTATTAAAAACTTACAATTCACGTCCAATCCCGGATTCCCTGAAGCCTCCGAATGGTGTTTGTGCTGTAACGTGCTCGTAGGTGTTGACCCTGGAGAAACAAATTAGATTATTGGAGAGTTTTCTAAAGTATAGATATTGTAAAGTAACTGTAGACGATAATACACACTCGACACCACATATTTATTGAGACGACTCAAAAGGACAAAAATATGTGACTTCAAAAATTATGTATTTTGAATTTTGATTTTTTTTTTGACTCATTGCTAGTGTCGTGTTAGTATCTAAGCGACTAATAGATCAGAGAATTAAAATTAGAAATTATGGCATATGTAACTCTCAGTAGAGATGAATCCAATGACAACTCATACTTTTTAATCCGCCAAGCCTCTTGGGCAGTAGAGCGTGCTAAAAAATTAGCATAACATACATGGAAACGAATTAAATGACACGTCACACGTTGAAATCCGTCAACTTGCTTAGACTGTACAGCGTGCTG
>LGAG01002960.1:66747-84747 GCA_001278395.1 Lerema accius
CCAGCGCGCACGTGTTTGATGAACGCGAGCGCGGTGGTGATGTCATTGGTGATGACGCCGGCTCCGAGGCCGTAGTTGGAGTCATTGGCGCGGTCCACTATCTCCTCGAAGCTGTCGAACTTGAGGATGCTCTGGACTGGACCGAAGATCTGGCGGAGTTAGAAACAGATGATGATAGAGGACAATGTAAATCTAAATAGTAGTGAGGATGTGTTGCCTTTGTTGAATGTTACGCAATGTCTTTAAACATCATCATCATTTTCATCATTAATAGACCATATCATACACGTGATAGTTAATAGAGAAAACTAAACAAAAATTTCGACTGCTGCAAATTTTGGGATGTATTTCCAAAAAAATATATAGCTTATGTTACTTTCACAATCGAGACGAATCCAATGAATGACATATTGAAATCCTTCAAGTCGTAGCTGTAGAGGCTTGTTGAACAAATAGACATACATACGAGTACATTTATACACTCGAAAAACATTACCGAAATGCTCCATAACAGCTTATTATTATGGAAGCACTAATAATTATGATAATAGGTTCTCGCGATACTAATACATTGCATCATTTCGCGAAGTGCTATTATTTCGTGAACTACTAGTAAAGACATAACCATCCCTTTCTTTCCCAATACATAAGAAAGAGACGCCACCACTAACCTCTTCCCTGGCAATCTTCATATCATCCTTCACGTCAGCAAAGACCGTTGGTTGGATGAAGTATCCGACATTTCCCTGTCGGTCTCCACCAGCTATACACTTGGCTCCTTCCTTCTTACCAGCGTCGATGTAGCCCAGGACTTTGGTGAACATTTCTGTGTCGATCTACAACGTGAAATAAGCAAAAACTTTAACAACAAAACCGACGTTAAATCAAAATGGGTTAAATTGAAAATTGCACTAAAAACGCTCATATTGTATTGCTATGACACCACAATAGGCGCTCAACACAGGCCGTGATGTTTTAGTTACGAAGGAACTATTTTCTGATCTGTAGTTTTGATTAATATCTGGAAATCTTTGTAATAAACAAGCTTTATCGCATGGTATGTAGAAGTCTCTATCTATAATTTTGCTAAGTTTTAATTCAAATCCATTCATCTGAGTTCAACAGTCGCTCGAAACAATTCAGTCTTCTGAAATACTTCACAATTTTTTATTGAAATCGGTCCAGCCTTTTAGGAGTCCAGTGATAAACACACGTACGTTGTTTTATATTCAGAATAGTAGGAATTAATAAGACAGCAAGTGCAAAAGAGGTCCTCACTTGTGGTCCCTGTAGTACATCAGTGTAAGGGTTTCCAACAGTCCTCTTCTTGGCGAACTCAGCAGCTTTGGCCACGAACTTGTCGTAGATGCCAGACTGGACGTAGGTCCTGGTTCCAGCCACACAGCACTGGCCAGCATTGGCGAAGGCTGCCCGATGAGCGATATCAGCGGCTTTGTCCACTGAAATTGTGATATTACACTTTCTTGAATTCATTGTTGTGGTCGGAATGGTGTTTGTTTATGGCTTGGCTCAATTTTAGGCAGTTAGGTTTTTATTTTTGTTTTAATCACTAGGTACTAGTTTATCTGTACCTGTATGAGATATTTCTTAAAATTATCTCAGGGTCAACTCCAAAGTTGACAAAACACATTATGCGATAAAAACTGTAAAAGTAAATACAATTAAAAAATAATTTGTTAAAATTACATCGTTAAGAACTTTCTGGAGATATGAAATGTAAATAATGGGCTTTATCGCAAAGTAAGTCATGATTGAAGTTATCATATAAAAATATAAAATGATAATATTGCTATATCTGGCTAATATAGCACAGATAAAATTATTACTCAATTGCGCAAAGAGGGTATTGTTATTCCAGCGCATGTATGTATGTCCATTTTTTTGGCACGCTCTATAGCCTAAACGGCTTGACGGATATCGACGTATGTGTCATTGGATTAGATTCCATTGTCAAAGTGACATAGGTTATTAGTTTTTTTACCAATTTTGAAAAGTTGTTTTTTTTGGTTTTGTTGTGGGGTCCCCAATTTTTCGCAATTGGGATTTTTCTTTTTTGTTTTTCTGTTATTGATTCTTCATCATCATTACAACCCATAACAATCATACAGCTGGACTCTGGTCTCTCCTCTCAGTGTAGTACAGGCTATAGTCCAGCACAGTCCAAATGCGGATTGGTAGACTTCACACACCTTTGACAACTTTATAGAGAACTCCCAGGTGTGCAGGGTTCTTTACGATGTTTTTGTTAATGATGACTAGTTAATAGTTACCGTCAGCATCATTAAAGACGACCAAGGGACTCTTGCCTCCCAGCTCGAGGGTCACACGTTTTAAATTGACAGCGGCTGCTCCCTTCATTATAATGCGGCCGACCTGATATGAGGAAGAAAATACAGATTTATTATTAAGACACTAAGATAAGATGTTTTTCTTAAGTTATGGTAGAAGAAGTTTAGGCATTTCATTGTAATATTGGGTTTTTTATTTGTAGTTGTTTTAGGAGTTTTTGAGAATAAAGTGCTGGCATTTCTTTTATAAAACCTATCATAAATTTTTCCGTTCGAACATAATTTTATTATTACTAACTTAATACGCTCACTAACTAAGATACCATCTCCAATAACCATCAGGAATCCTTGTCTAATATTAACATCACAATACAAATACTCTTTATTGTACACATACATAGATACAAAAGACAGATCTAAAAAATACCAAAGGCGATCTTATCACAAAATAGCAATTTCTACCAGATAACGAATATTTTAAACTAATAAAAAAAATAAAAGATATAAGCTTTGATTTATTTACCTCAGTGGATCCAGTAAAAGCGACCTTATCAACTTTAGGATGGTTGGTCAAGGCTGCACCGGCAGTTGGTCCATACCCTGGGATAACGTTGACCACACCCGGGGGGAAACCAGCTTCTTTGATCAATGCTGCCATCGCTAGAGCGGTTAGTGGAGTCTGTTCTGCAGGCTTCACCACCACAGTGCATCCTGGAAAGATACCATCTTTTTAGCAACTGTTCTGGCCTTATCAACGCGTAATCAATTATTACTAATCATCATCATCACAACCTATTATATGCTAGTCAGATACTTCGATAATAGAGGCAGCAAGAAGCAAAAATTTTACGACTATTTAACTTGGACCTCAACTCATTAATGGCCCAAAACTGAGCACGGGACTCTCCTCATAAATGAGGAGACCTAGAGCATCCAATACGTTGCCCCAAAGCGTGGAAGACAATTCAACTTACCAGCTGCCAAGGCAGGAGCAATCTTCCACACAAACATGGGGATGGGGTAGTTCCATGGTAAAATTTGTCCGCAGACACCAACAGGATCTTTTAAGGTGAAAGACATGACGTCACCATCTGAAATACAAAAATACATACATACCGTTAAATCATAAACCTTCTTTTGGCTTCGCCGTATCAGGTAATTAGGCCCTTGAAAGGTTCCTCTAGTGCAATGGTTCCTAACCTTTTCAATATCGTTAACCCTGTGATCTGTGGAAACTGATTTTACCCCGTCTTTAAAATGTTATCAAAAGACAATACAAGTAACTTTTTTCTGCATTTTTAAACGGCTCCTAAATATTCAAAGAAGTTTTGCAGCGTTTTACAGATTGATCTAAACGTTGGAGCTCTCAGCTTTTTTTGGATATAGAAGTAAAAAGAACGAACCAGCAGGAATGGTGTTTCCAAGAATCTTATCAGCTTTCCCACCATAGTATCTGAGAATAGTGGTCACCCACAGGACTTCAGTCTGGGCTTGCTTGACAGGTTTCCCACAGTCCAAGGTTTCCAGATCAGCGAGATACTTGTAGTCCCTCTGGACGAGGTCAGCAAGTTTGAGGAGGAGGTATCCTCGTTGAGAAGCGTCCATGGTACGCCATTCTGAGTAACGCTCGAATGCTTTCGATGCGGCTTGCACTGCTATGTCCACATCGGCCTGGAATTATTACTCATTTAATTGACTTCAAAAAAGAAGAGTTCTCAATTTGACTGTCTTTTGTTTTAAAAACTTTTTAAAAGTGGACAAAGTCATTGTGATTAAGAGGAAGGATTAGTAAGGGATAATAGAGAGGAATTGTTAGTAGCGCAGTGATTGGGAAGAGGTGTAAGTAGGGGGTGATTGGGAAGAGGGGTTAGTAGGGGAGTTGATTTAGCAGAACTTAGTAAGGGAGTAATAGAAGATTAGTAGGTGGCAAGAGGATGGAAAGAGAGAAAAATAGACAAAGAAAGAAAGGAACCTATGTTTCTTAAAGCCAACGAACTCAAAATGTAGTTATATTAAATAATAACCTTGTCTCCTTCAGCAACCTGGATGATGACCGACTCATCCTGCGGGTTGATGGTGGGGAAGGTCTTCTTGCTGACGGCATCTACCCACTCATTGTTGATGAACAACTGGAACGATCACAATATTATAGTTAATTCATTATTGACCTATTCTTTTGTATCTATACCTTTTTGCAGTCGGGTAAACAGTAATAATTAATAAAAAACAAAAAACCGAGCAAAAACGATGACGAAAAATACATACCTACGGTCACGACCATAAATATCTGACCATAAATATCGGTGTCCGATTGAGCTCATTGCATGCCTGTAGAAATGGGATAACACTACAATATTATTATGAAATTAAGCTGATCTGATGATGGAGACCGAAGGTGGCGACAGGAACACCTATAGCAAATCACACAACACCATCGAAATTGAACTCGTTCAATTCGTTTGGACAAGGCCGATATTTCTAGTGTCATCCCATTAATAATATATGCAAGCAAATTTCAGCTCAATCGGACACCGGAACGTTGGTTTTGTGGGGTCACATATTATTTATGCCGCCTAGGGGGAATGGGGTCAGATATTTTATGCTCGTAACTGTGCAAGCATACATGCATGTACGCATGCACGCACGCATATACAAAAGCTCAAAAAACATTGCTCAGCTATTGGCGCAGTCGAGTAAAAAGACAAAATAATGAACTAAAACACCACTAGTTATTTATACCTATGTCAATTTTTTGGACTTTTTTTATATGGAAAAACTTACTACCCCTATAACTTTCAAAACTTTGACGTACAAACGGTTCAAAAAACGGAACAATAGGGTACAAAATTCGTACTTAAATTCGGTTACCGTCACAGGTTATCGTATACTTGGTTGCTATGTTCACATAGTTGTTATTTATAACCATGCTATTCAATACGGTTGTAGGTACATATATTATGTTAATGATGTTAACGAAAACATGCTAAATTCTTACGTAATAGGTTTACAACGAAATTTCATAGTCAGATTTGTCAAAGTACAAATTATCAAAACATAAATTATGTAAATATGTTAAACCAGAAAAACCAATTCGCAAACGATTACCAGCAACAATCATAAGATAAGAAATACTCTTGATAAAGATTTAAGTATTGTTTCTGGCCTAGTAGATACAAATGACCCGCCTCGCTTCGCTAATTAAATCTTACGAGAATAAATTTATTTTCTAGGATAAAATGGATTTTATTACCAATAATATTTTATGGTAAAAATGTGTTACGTCTTTGCTAAACAACCAATAAACTTTTCTTATTTTTAAAACGAAATCATTATTTTTCTAAGCAGCTATGTTATTGAAGTAAGGAAATCGTCACTAAACATTACCGCAACATTGTAAATAATATGAAAATGTGTGATTTCCGACACAAGGTTTAGGTAACACTGCGTGCTAAATATGACAAATTAAAAAATGAACTGTATAGTATAAAATGTCATTGCTAAAATCAATATTATACTGAATATCTGTGAATTGTAGAGGTTAGTAACTAACCGAATTATTTAAAATTTTACGTGCCTCTCAATATCAATTGCAGTACCACTCCTTACAACCTGTATTCATGTATAAAGCATCATTCGTTTAACTGAAACTCATGGAAAATCGCCGTAAACGGTAAACATAGTTGACAATAAACGGTCAATCTGCCGTTGACAATATGCGGATGTTGACTGTTACTCGCCAATGACTTCAATTGAAGTCTGTACTTTGTGAAGCGTTAATACTGATCTCTGTGTACTTTTGTTAGCAAATATTTGTGTACACATACCTACATATAATTTTCTAGAAATTTGCTTACGTTATTCAGGAAATCCTAAGCTTTAAAGGTAATGGAACACCGCATAAATAGCTTCTATTTTATGTAGGCAACCCTACTTATGTTTAATTAAATACCATAATATATCATAGATAAATTAATACAAAATGTTTTTGTTATCATACCTACTGCAAGTTTAATCTTCTTTATCATTGTGTTTTCCCAGACTGCTAGAATTGTAATAATCTGTCAAAGATTAGTACCTAATTTGGAAATTACAGATACTCTAGTTAAATTAAAAAATATATCGTACTATTACGACCAAAAAACATTTTTTTGTATGTTTTCCGATCATTTTATTACGACCAAAAAAACCTTTTTTGTAGATTTCCAATAATTTTACTACGACCAAAAAATCTTTTTTGTCGATTTCCGATAATTTTATTACGACCAAAAAATTTTTTTTTGTAGATTTCCGATAATTTTATTACGACCAAAAAACATTTTTTTGCAGATTTCCGATAATTTTATTACGACCAAAAAACATTTTTTTGCAGATTTCCGATAATTTTATTACGACCAAAAAAACTTTTTTATAGATTTCCGGTAATTTCATTACGACCAAAAAAACTTTTTTGTAGATTTCAGATAATTTTATTACGACCAAAAATAATTTTTTTGTAGATTTCTGATAATTTTATTGCCAACAAAAAATATTTTTTGTAGATTTCTGATAATTTTATTACGACCAAAAAATTTTTTTTTGTAGATTTCCGATAATTTTATTTTCTTAATTGACCTGTTCAGCGGTCGGAGTCCGACCATGTTAGACCTGTCAAAGGGACTTTTCTGACGTGTATAGCACGTGTCTGTGTAACAAACATAGTGTGATAGTGTGCGTTTTGTATCCTGTACAGTAAAATGTATTTGTATGTGTAAGACACTTAAATTAACTTTTTGCATTTCTTAGCTACGCCAAATTTATTAGTACGTGTATATCCTTTAAAAAGTCCAAACTCTTCATGTTAGCCAATACAAATAATGTTAAAAGTATGTTTTCTATACAATTAAATAAAATTGAAGTGTCTGTTTGTAATATATATTAAAATATCTGCTTTTTACTTAATGCATACGTATGTACACGTACCAAAATAACATTTTGTTTTTCAATTTTTGTCTGTCTGTCTGTTTGATCCGGCTAATCTCTGAAAGAGCTGGACCGGTCTTGACGGGACTTTCATTGGTGGGTAGCTGATGTAATAAGGAGTAACTTAGGCTACTTTTTTTTTTATTTCATCATAGGTTTCCCGAAGCGAAGCGAGTGTGGGTCCACTAGTTTATTAATAAATTCAGAGGCAAATATAAATTTTATTTCATTCCTATTCGCCGATAACAGCGTCAAATTTCAATAGTGATTACAAATTCTAATCTCAACGTGTGGGTATGGCGAGTAGCTTGTTTACAATTCAGTTTATAAATAGCACATGTACCTACCTCCTACGACGATGACACTTCCTACATTTTAGATTTGAACTACGAGTAGTAATCGTACTACAACGTATACCTCGTTTTTTTCGTCGTGATAAAAAAGGTAAACAATCTTACACTGTCTTTTTAGTGTAATTATCGATTTAAAAATAAGACAGACACAAATTTAAAAAAACTAAAGAATAAACAATAATTTAATGTTAAAATAAGTTTCTGTATACTTCTAAATATTTTTTTAAATTAATGAAATAAATAAAAGTTGTGTCAAGATTGTTTACCTTTTTATATCACGACGAAAAAAACGAGGTAGGTATACGTACAATCGTACGTTGGGGTCAGGTTGCTTTGAGGGAAACCAGTTGCTAATCTGGTCTAATTTTGCTATTCTGATGAATTATGTGGTGTTATAATATTATGATGTATTGTGTAATGATCATATAGATGTGCCTAATATGCCTAATGTGTAATAGAGTAGTTTGTAACAACAATTAAATGCTCCTTTACAATATAAAAAATATAATTAAATACTTATAGGTATTCGTCCACTTTTAATAATATTTATAGTAATCTGTGGTTAACAGTGTTGGTTAGCGACATAATACAGCGTTTATAATTTGTATTTAATTGTAATTTCTGTTGTTTACTGTTTGTTAACCGAAATAAATTAATAAAAGTAAGGAAATAAAAAACCGCTTAAAATTTAGGGGTATAATAAAAAAAAACATAGATTATGTCACTCTCATAATTAATGAATATAATGACACTTTAAACGGTGACATCTATTTGGCTATTTGGTCTGTAGAGCATGCCAAAGAAATGGACATACATACATGAAGAAAAAACATTACCCTTTGTTTAACGCTATCGGGAAAAATGCATTGTAGTAATATACAAGAGGAACATTTTTTTAATTTTAATTTTTCTATAAAAAAATTTTTAGTGATTTTGAATACACTTCTTAAACAATTGTTATAAATTCCTCTATTTTATTTATGGCCTAAAACGTTCTGATTTAACTGTATTAAATTCAAGGTTCTTAAGAGTTTTTCTCAATAACAACGATCGTTGACAGTACTATAAATTTAAACATATACCTAGATCTATATTCAAAAATATGCAAGACATATTCTACTTATACGATTTTAAAATTCAAAAACACCGACAAAAAATATCGGCACATCGAAACCGAACACTTGCGACTATTCTGACATATTTTTTATAACTTTTTACACATAATCTATTATAAGTGGACTCTTAACTAGTTTCTTTCTCCACTAATATGATAGGAAATGTAAAAAAGTAAGTAGAAATCATTACCTTGGTGTATTTGATCTGTACATCTGCCATATTGCCGGTTCACACGTGTTTCTTCGTTGACAGCAAGCCACTGAGTGAATAGAAGAGCCCACAGCTCAGTAATAACACAGGATACTCTATTCAGATATATACGCGTATTATCCAATCATTCAGGGATTGGTTATTGTGTGGCATGTGCTTTATGATCGAGGTAATAAGGTTGATAGTCGCGGTTTAATTCACTAAGCGTAGGGCTTAGCAAAAATTATGATAATAAATCACAATAGAAATAAAATTTGATAGATACTAGGGTATTGAGTAAATATTAATTGTACTATTACATTATCATCTTTTCATAAAAAGAGTTAGAAATGTCTGATTAATACGATTACAATTCATCATTTCGCCGGGTATCTTTGCATTTATTTTTTTACATATAATTGTAACGTGTATTTAAAGAGTTATTTTTCATAAATTAAGCATGGATATAATTTGGATTGTATATTTGTACTTGTAGTCAATGCCGTAATGCGTTGGACGAAATTAAAAAATATGTAGATACAATTATATTCACATTCAATCTCTTAGCAAGAAAAAAAGGCACTTATAGTGTTTTTTAAATGTAATAGATTAGATAAAATAATAAAATCTACAACATTATAATTGATTTCTAAACAAGCTAAATCCTTTCAGTTCTACATATATTTTTTAAAATGTTAAATAATTTTGGGTCTGTACATAAACTGAAAACAAAATATGAAATCTGGTAGGAATCTTTTTTTAATAAACATTGAAAAACTTAAAATTCAAGCTACAACTTTTATTTTTAGTTCTATGTTTCCAGCTTTTTTAATTATCTTCATTTTGACAACCCTAACTTAAATAGATAGCTGCTTCATAACAAAGATAACGTGTTATCTATAAAAAAGCTATGTCACTGTCATGGCCATGTGTGTTATAACGTTGTAATCGTTATAAGACAAAATATTATATCACGAGTACAATAAATATGATTTTCAGAGTCTGAAAATTTCAAATTATGTTTTCAAATTATAACAATAAATGTTTCCAAATATAATCGTAATGTAAATTAGATGGTGTAAGCTAAATTATTAAAAACAAGCAAAATTAAAAGATTTTTTAAAACAAGCTTTTATTACTTGTTAATAAGAAAAAGAACTAAAAAGTTATAAAGTGCGAAATTTCAAGTCCCTACTGTCAACCGTTTAGGAGTTCAATCGTCTGGAGCCAATCCTGGCAGCAGTATCAAATCATGCTTATTATAAACATGCATTGTCATTAGGACTGGACCAGTGTGTAAAATTTTAGCTCAATCGGACACCGGGAAGTGGGTGAAATTTAGCTTGCAAGATTCCATTACAAACACCGGGACAGGTGAAACTAAATAAAAGCTTGTAAAATAGGATATAACTGTGTCTTTCCGATGATTATTTGGTATCTTGTTTGTACACAAAATAAAGAACTACTCAATTGGGTCGTTTTTGTGTCTTATTTGCTACTTTTTGTCTATCATTGGTTACCGATAAGTGTACGTTAGAAACCGGGCATTAATCAAATCTATGATTGCTATCTACGATGACCTAATAGGCATATGTTAAATAATAAAACAAAAATTAATAAAAAACTTACTTACATAACAATAAAATATATTTGGTAATGTTTAAAACTTTCCAGTTATTTATAGGTAAAATATAAACTTATAAAAATATCACAGATTTATCTTTGTTGTGTTACACATAATTGGCTATTTTGACAACTTTAATTTTATTGACATGATTATTTTTTAAACTGATATAAAACAAGAATACAGTATCAATACATAGTCCGAGTTTTAAAAAACTAAATTCGCTATTTTTTCCTGTGGTCTGCTTCTTATTCATAATAATATAATGTCTGTGATTTTTAAAGGCATTTTAGTTCATGTTTTTTTAAATATTATATACGTGGAAATACTGTGCAATTGCAAAAAAATCTGTTTATTTAAGAGTAAACTTTGTCATGTAATATTTTAGCCATTATAATTATCTAATAGTCCCATTCAAGGAGTTACTATAATTTACAATAACCACTTTGTTTTCTGAGTATTATTTGCTACATCCATTAACATTGGACTTTGACCAGGTATTAGGTCGCTTCCATATAAACATGATTCATATATGTCATAATGCCTTGCCATTATGACTGGTGGCAATTTTGTTCCAGTTTTATGTTAAAAGATTAAAAGGTATATCTATGGTCTAATTTTGACCATAATTTTGTCACTTACTAAGTTTTTCTGTATATTGTAATAGTAGTATGTGTTAGAATGCTCAATCGACTTTTGAATTGATTTTTTGAATCCTGTTTTATGAATCTTTTAAAAATCGAAAATCGTATTGGGTTGTATCGATTCTCTCATAGATAGATTCGGATCGGATTCTGTCGTGTGAACAAAACCTTATTTAAAACTCAAATCGATTTCAATGACTTTAGGTAGGTTACCATTGTTTCCCCCTACTTGTCGTTATCTGATAAAGTTAATGAGTGTTTCTATCATACACATATGAAGTTGATTAGAAACAAGCTAATCTCAATGTTAGTAATGTAATAGTACTAGAAAAGAAACAATTAATAGTCATTATTAGAAAAAAAAGAAACTTGATTGAAAAAAAAGGAAATAAAATTTTTGCAAGTCACTCTCATCATTGTGTTGAAACTCATCGAGCAAAGCGTGCTCATTTAAATTAATCCATCCATCCATACGCTGGAAAAACATTTCCTACTAGCACACGAAATATACAAGGTGTCCCAAAATGAATGGATAATCCTGAAATCACAACGTTCCTAAGACGAAATAAATGGTTTGTCATATCTTTAATTTAAATAAAATACAATTTGTGAATAGCTTGAGTTTTATTTTCTTCCATCTTTTTTATACATTCAATTATTACGGAAACGAAACATAGACTTTTTATAAACTAGAGTGACACAGATATACTACAGTTTGAATTTATCTTTACAGGATTAGACCCGGCACGTCCTCTAGTAAGTGACTACGGATCCTCTCTGTTCCGGCTGGGCAGAGACGATGCCCACGTGGTCCAGGTACTCCACACCAATGCTGGCTTCCTCGGGGAGTCGGGACTCGTGGGCCATGCTGACTTCTGCATCAACGGGGGCAGGTTCCAGCCAGGATGCAAAGGACATATGATGAGTATGTTGCTTGTTAGAACCCTGTTACTAAGCCTTTCCTGTCTGTCTGTCACCATTCTCTCATAAACCGTGATAGCTAGAAAGCCGTTTTCACAAGCTATATATTTCCGTTGCCGCTATAATATCAGTCAAGTACTAAAAGTTACAAAAAATATTAAGGGGAGTCCCCATTGTATGTAAAGTTTATTATAAAAGTGTTTTTTTTTTCAACAAAACGTATTAGTTTTCTTTTATAGATGATGGTACGGAACCTTTCGTGCACGAGTCCCACTCGCACTTGGACCGTTTTTGTTTCATGATCATCATAACCTTTATTATCCCACTGCTGGGTTCTGGGTTCCCGTTAAAATCGAGGGTACAACTTGTACCGTACAAGCCATAGTCCACCACGTTAAAGTGTGGATTGGTAGAGTTCACACACCTTTGACAACTTTCTGAAGAGTGTCAGGTCAGAATCTCAGGTGTGCAGGTTTCCTTACGATGTTTGATCACCCAAACAAGTGATAATTAGTGTGTAATACGCAATACGCATATAAGTTTTTGGAGATTAGAAGTCCGTGCTGGGTTTGAATCGGGAGATCAAAGTCCAAACCACTAGGATATCAGTGTTATTATTCAATACGGAAATGTAATAGTATCTTACAGGAATGAAAGTAGATCTGTGGTATGGAATATAGTGAAAGGAAGATTACTATAGACGTAGATAGCGTTACTAGATCGTAATCTAGGTAATCAATATTGCGAAAACCTACGTTAGTTTTATCTAAGTGGTTTGCAAACTATGTGTAAAAAAACGTAAAAGGTCTGAGTTTTATGAAATGAAATGAGTTTTATAGAATTAATACGTAAAGGGATTGATTTTCGAATATAGCTGGCACTTACAAATGTATTAAAGAGGGCAGAACTGTGACCGTTGAGTGGATTTGTGATTTATTTTTCAAAATTCGAGAACATTTATTTTAAGTGATAAATGATAATGCAAAGACCTACATGATTTTTTTATGTTACAAATTGCTACAGAATAGAAGTTAGGTAACTAGATAGATAAATGTCCATAACAAAATATATTATGTTTTGAATAGTAAATATTTATTTCATACTTTTTAAATTTCATAACAAGAATGCGTTTGATTTATTGTTATATCACCAATTAATAAATTTCACCCTTGAAATTATTGATAGTACTATCAGAATTACATTTTTATCACCTTAATGATAAGACACTCATAATGGGTATTACCCCTCTAGCAACTTCTATAAACATACGATAACTTTCAATACCTAACAAATGAGATTATAGTGTGCAAAGTCATGCTTACAAATTGTTAAACATAGTTGCTTACTAGTAGAAATTTAGAAGCGCTTATAGCCCAGTGGCTTGCGACGATCCTAAGTGATCGTGTAAGTTAATCAACTGCGGGCGGTCGGAAAGTGTATGGTGGCCGCTAGTGGCTACTTCTAGAACGCTTCCGTGCTTCAGAGGGCACGTTTAGACGTCGTTTATAACATGTTAAACCATGGCTTTTAGGTCCCAAAAACTGCAACAATTAGGTTGGTCACTAACTCTTCTACTCTAGGCCTCCTCGATTATAAGAAAATATCAGCGCAGTAAAGCTAGCTTCAAATGGATTTTGCTTTAGAATTGTACAGTAGGGGGGATAGGGGTTAAAAGAGGCAAGGGATTAGTTCTGACGCGAATATTTTATTACAGAAAAGGACTTACCCCTGGCTCTTTCAACATCACTTCATCTTTAACTATCAATTCTAATTATTAGGACTATAAACAAACTATGTTACGTAACGCGTTGTTCGACCCGTCTTCCACCTACTCGTATGTAACGCATCATAACATTTTGCAAGTTCAAAAAACCTCTCAAAATGCGTTCCGTAATATTTGAACACCCATTAAAGCGAAGCTGATTCCATCATCGGTTAATTGATTTATCTTTCCAGGAGTAGCTCGTTGTAGCCACTTCATGAGTTCCTGTTATTTCGCCGCCAGTGTCAGAAGACGTCTCAAGTTGGTGGGGGTGCCATGTGACACCTCCTGCCCGAAGGAAGGACGGTGGGGCATACGGTCGTTACAACCTGCTGTTCGTATCGGTGATGATATGCCTGCGTCGTGAGTATCTATAGCTTTTTACTAGGTAAAGAAGGGTTGGTTATTTGAGCGTATGTATGTATGTGTTGGAGTCGTGAACTGTATAAATAATAACGTTAAATATATAAAAATTTAATTTAATTTAATACTATTGAACTCGCGCCCTCGTTTCGCTTCAGTGTATGTTTTTTCAATATGGCTGACCACGTCAACTGTCAGTCACGTCAGTTAGAGAAGTCCCATACCAACTTAAAATTGTAATAACTTTTGATAGAGTGGACTGATTTAAATAAAATAAAGCCTAAATAACACCCGAAGTTAAGGATTATTAATGTATTTCATCCATTGTTCTGACAAATCAGCCGTTTTTACGTGATACTCTTTCAAAAACAGACAAACAGAGCCCCCCTAACTTTCAATTTTATTATAATGTATTGATTATAGACGTAGCAAGCAAGGCATTGAAATATTGAAGTGAACAGAAAAAAAATCGAATTCAAAATTTTTCTCATTTTTAAATTACAAATATCGAACTTAATGTTGCCATTGCAACTGTATGTATGGATGTATGCATGTCCATTTCTTTAGCACGCTCTCGAGCCTAAACGGCTTGACGAATTTCAAAATTGAGATGTCATTGAATTGGTCTCGATTGTGACATAGTTATTGTGTTTAGTGACAAACACACGTAGGTACGCAGTATTTTTATATATTACTAAAAGACAGTAGACTTTATTTTGCCACTTATTGTATCTTGTAGGAAATTGATTCCTTAGTTTTCTACATCAGGTACTCCCGACCTTCAATTTTAATGTATCTTTAGTAATTGCCCATTATTGGACAACTTTTGCTATGACGTTTCAATAACTCTAATAGTTTGTCTGGTCCTTTGAAGAATCTCGTAGTACTACCTAATAGCTCCAACTGTGATTCTTTTTAAATACGCCATATTTTTTATTAAAATCCAGTCGTTTTGGAGTTTAATAACACACGTATACGATGTTTTTACATAAAACTTGAGATAACCTGGTGAACGCTTTGAGATATAATTATTAATGAAAAGACTGTATTTGTTATAAATGAATGCATTATTAGATAACGAATGTAAACTGATAATATTATAGACATCCTGTCAGTATAGTTGCCATGCCGGACTAGAGCTGACAGGGTACTAGGTTCGATTCCTTGCAAGGTAAAATTTCAATGGGTTATAATTTCTGTTCTTAGAAGGATGTATGGAAAATTTTGATTGGTGTATTTGAATCAAAAATTCAATGTGTAATTTGATATTTGTCATGGTTAAAGTGTAAATTGCGGAGAAGTCCACAAAGCTAAATTTTGTTTCAAATATATGTTCAAAATAATCCTTTATTTTTTAAAGCAAAACTCATACAATTACACGTTTTGTTAACACAGCACACAATCAGTCGGAAGACCTCGTTGACTGACTTCTCTAACTGACGTGACTGACAGTTGACGTGGTCAGCCATATTGAAAAAACATACACCGAAGCGAAGCGAGGGCGGGTCCACTAATTTATTTATTTATACAACATACAGAGACAGTTTACAAAGATAATTATGTACATGGGATAAGTTATTAATAAGTTACAACAGAACAACATTTGTCGGGTTAATTTGTAGTTTTTTTTTTTACAGAACAAGGGGCATGTACTGCGTGAGCATAGACCATCAGGAAAACTGCCCGTTTGATTAAATAGTTTAATAATTAACCATATTTAATTAACTATGTTACATGTTAAGGTATTTTGATATCAAATAAGTTGACCAAAATGATAAATTTTACTGTAACTTTTAATGAATATAAGTTATTTATTGATTAGTAGAGTTTATTGTTTTATTTCATCTTAATTAATGATATTTTATACTATACATAGCGAACGCAAAACATAGATAATTACTGTAAGAAAAAAAAATGTGTAACATACATACAAATGACATATATACCTATACCATATACATGTTTGTGAAACACATCAAACACAACTCTGCCCAATGAAACTAGCCTGTCAAACTACTAGAGTTTGACAAACCACTAGATCAACTAAACACTAGTTATAAACTAGTAAAGGGATATTAAAACAACTAGATATTAAACCATAGTTTTATTTTTGGGATATATTTCCACTTCAACAACAGTGCAAGAAACATTACATTCGTCGTTGTAGAATATAGCTTTGAACGTCAAGTTGCCATATAAGAACATTCCTCCATAGTACCTTTGAGCTATATCTTGTATGTTGAAATTGAATTTGTATTTGCCCTGTAAATGAAATTGTAGATAATTTTTCCTCTAGTATTTTTAAAGTAGTTTCAGACTAGCGTTTTTTACGCGCCTATAAGCTCATAAGCGCATGTAGGCACGTATAGGCGCGCCTTTTGACAAACGCAACTTGTACGAGCGTTGACGCGCTTCTAAGCTCGTATCAATGTTGATACTGACAGAACGATATTACCGGTTCGAACAAACACGCCGTTGACAAACATTATGACAGTTTACACGCGTCCCGTTTCTTGAAGCGCGTATACTAAAACGACCGTATACGCCACAGAGCAATTAATGTATCTGTTACATGTATACGCGCAGATAAATAAATATGCTAGTCTGAAACCGCACTCAGAAACGCGCAAGGTCGTTCTTAACTTATTATCACCTTAACTTTCGAGTTACCTTTTGTAGCACACAGTTGGTAGTAGCGTTGAATATAGCTCTGAACAGTTGACCTATGAAGAGATGGTCGCAGGGATTCTTCATCTGAAGTCTAAGCAGTTGTTTGCCATTTGCCGTCGCTGTCACCTTGCCCTGAGTAACATCATAATATAGACTGACAGTATACCTAGTCCGTTCTTTTTTAACTTGTCTTATAAAAAAAAATTAAGCAGTTTTTGCGAATATTTACACATTATTATTATGTGATTTTGAAATGATAAAAAAAGCCGAAATCCGCTGCAGCTACAGTAGCCATTAATGGCCTACTAATATAAGAATACAAAAAATATTCTTAACGAAAAAAACCGGTTTCAAAAGAAAACTAAAAAGTAAAAAATATATTTGTTTAGGATTTATTCAAACCCACATTATTAAATACGCATTTTATAATACATAAAAAAATCGAATTGATAACCTCCTCCTTTTCATTGAAGTCGATTGAAAAATACATGCAGTTCAAATCATACTAAACACTATACACTCATAGACCCACAGTAGGATTCCATGTACAGAAATGTAAAGTCATCATTCAAATTCCCTCTCTGCAATCGAACCCAGGACTCATTGACCGTCTTACCTTATCAGGAAAGATATTCTGTAATATCTCCATATCATACAACATGTTGGAAGCATTGTACATGTGTGCAGATACCACACAACAGTCCTTTGTTTTAGGTCCCTTGCATATCCTCAAATTAGTCACTGTTAAATCAAACTCGCCCTGAAAGTAATAATCTAATACTAAGTATATGGAGTACATCAGGCAATTTTCATTAATTTCTACGTATAGTTTAAAAGTTTATTTCCAAGCATAGTAGGGGATACGAAGAGTAAATTTTGAAAGGCACACCAACGCGTCAGATTAATATACATGGGGATACCTTGTACCTGTTTAAGTAGTTCTACCAAATAGCAGCTTCATACATGGCTGAAAGTCTACGATAAGATTATTGATAATATTAATTAAAAAAACCCAATACATTTTATCACCAAACGAAGCTAAGAACACTTAGATAGTCATTAATATTATTTTTCAGTGCGTTTTTATTGA
>LGAG01002984.1:40765-52850 GCA_001278395.1 Lerema accius
CACCAATAAAACCTGATTGATATTGTGTAAGTGCGCCCGGAAAATGTGGGAACGCAATTGATGTTACAGCCAAATTCGATTGGTGGAAAATTGAAAAGAACTAGCGCAACACGCCAATTTGTACTTCATATGCTTGGGATAGAGTCGAGAATGATTCTTATATATGTGCGCTTAATGCCGTTTTGATACAGAGATCCTATATTGATAGTAGCCGGAGGCGTGAATAGTGTTGTCTAACACACTTACACGTATACACGTGGTTCATAGAAAGGTGCTGGTTGAATCTGGTAATAGACCTAATATTGATTGTAGTTACCTACTACCTTTATACAACTTAAAATATATTTTTAAATTAAAGGCTCTTAATCACTTTAAGTAAAGTTTTAACTATACAGATTTTGTATCTTAAGAGGGGGTTACATATGTAATTATTGCTTATGACTGTAACCACTTGGTAACATGTTAATTATATGGAAATAATGTCTCCCATAAGTTTAAGATTCTCAAACCGAGCTGGTCTATTCAGACTATAGTCTTCATTAGTATTCATTCATGTAGTTCTTCAGTAGTATTCATGCTTACTATAGATCAGTAACTAACTAAAGTGGAAGCAGTACCCATTAGCCACTTGGATATCAATAAACGTCATTTTCTTTTTAATTCATGGCTCGAGGTTCGTGAGTGACGGTCGGGACAGCGCGTAGGAGGCTATTAACACTTAACAAGTTATAGGCAGGCCCGGCTACCGGTTGTTTGTTAACTGGTTCAAAGAAAGGTCGCCTAAGGCCGAGTGGAGAAATAGTTGCAGTTGAATATGAATGCTGTCCTCGTTTGTTTTTGGAGTTCCGTACACAAACTATCAACGGTAGGTAGGTATCACAGCAGAGTACTGTGTTATATGTACGTAGGTATATTCCTTATGATGATTATCTTAGACGCTAGTATGAGTTAATTCAAATACAAAATAATGGTTGTGGTGAAAATTTCAAATTATGCCTGTCTAATATTAGTAGCCAGGTTTTAGATAAAAATTAGTGATAAAAATGATATCTAGCGTACCTTACTTTGCTATGCATCTTTTACAAGTCACAGAAATCTATCGTCTTAATCTTAAAAACCGTTATAATAATGACAGATTAAGTGGGCTCTATGAATTTGAGGGTAACTACACTGAGTCTACCAATAGTGTCAAAATGTACTTGGGAGTTTTGGAAATCTTACAGACGAAAATTTTACGTTTTATGTTTCAGGTTTTAATTGAAATATTTCAATAACCAAACCGTTAACAAACTATTACAATATAAAAAATACATATAGCGTTTACCTACCTAAAATATTTGTTAGCAATATAGGTGATATATTTAGGTACCTATCTATAAAGTGGAGCGCTGTGAAGAGTTAGCCATAAAAACACTCCCTCAGCACATTACAGCGAGCATTACATTTGCCGATAGGCGTAATGTTCGTTCGGTATAAAAGGTCATAAATATTTAATACACATTTTCCCACAATGGGGTGGCTATACCGGCTATTCACACCCGCGCACGAGGTTGACACTTCACGCTAGGTAATGCTGATCGGCAGCTAATACCTGAAATACCTACGTAAATTATAACAGTACCTACCTATCTATAGTACTTAGATATATTACAGTGACTGTACTTAAATTTATTCATTGAAAACAAATGATTTTCGATCGCCTTCATTGTTTTATTTATTGTAAGAATCAGTACATTCGTACACTAAATAGATATAAATCATCGTTTTTAAACTACTTATCTATTTTTTGACAAATGATCTCCACAGACTAAGTTCTTTAATATTTATCTTAAAACATTTTTATCTAAGGATAAAACTGTTTAATATTAAGTTCAAACAAACTGGAAGAGTTTGGTTTAGTCATAGATACCTAGGTAGGTACTTAGGTACTGTTGCAATAAAAGAAAAAATATAAGTACCTATATGAATTACACTTTTTTATTTCTATGAATATTTTGCGACAACCCTATAGTAACCCACAAGTGCGCAGTAACAGGGCTGATCGGAATAACATAAATTGCCAACCCCCTAGAGCTTACTAAGCAAAATTATTTGCTTGTCTCACTTATTGTTCGGCTTTTTGACGAGGTAATTCGATACCACTAGAAATTATAGTCACTAGCCGTTATAAAATCGCTTTAACAGTTGCTCTTTTAACTATAAAATAAATTGAACTTATTACTTTACAATTCATAACCCACTGCTGGGATCGATTTTCTTAGAATGGGACAAATATAGACCATAGACATAGACTTAAACGAAATAAGAGTAGGTATTTACCTAGTCTTATTTTAACAGTTGACTAGCTTTGCTTTTAATCACTGTTCATCGAAGAAAATTTGTAGCGAATTTTCATTAGATGTTTGACATATTGGTAGATTAGTGATGTAGGTACCTAGGTTCTAGAATAATTTATGCAAACGAAAAGCCTTCAGCCTTTGCCTTTGAAACCTGCTGTCTACCTAAATTTGAAAGCATAGAATCGAATAGATCGGCCGATGTCAACAGTGCAGACTACTAAGAATACTATAAAGTCCAAAAATAAATGACTTAACATCACTGATTGGTAACAATAAGAATCACTCATCTCCCCTCAGCAATAGAATACGAACATGGAATAAATCTATTACAGACACCCGCCATTACTATCACACTTGCTAACTTGTTTCAATATATCCGATGCACCCACAAATCTCCACGAAGTACACACATAGCAACTACACGTATTTACATTCACGCACACATACCTACTTATTTCGAACCCTTAATACTCCAACTTGCCCTAACAAGTGTATCGTTGTTCCGAAATACTCTCACAAGCTTATAATACCCTAATCAATGAACCCTCAGATTTAAGCTCACTCTATTTTGTCACTCAATAATGCAGTGTTGCAAAATGAACTCTGCGCCACAGGCGATTTGAGTGCAATTTGCATGGGTATCGAAAGCTGATGCGCTGCAATTTTATTATTATGGCGAGAGGAACCAAGCGTTAAATTAACTTGTTGTTGCCGTATTGAGATCATTGGTGGCAGAGGGCAATGACAAATCTTATAATTTAAGTGATATAATTCAATTCCTAGTAATTAATAAATTCCTAGTAATATGAAATATAAAGCTTTATCTAATGGAGTATTCTTACTTTTCTAAAATTTGATGTTATAAAACGATATCATTATTATTGGCCTGTATTAAAATTGCGCGGAACGGAAACCAATGAACAACAAAATTTTGATGATTTTATGTTTGTAACTTAGATACCATGGATCTGTACATAATACCAATATTAAGGAAATGGATTTCTGAACTTACATTCTATCGCATCAAGGGCTGGTAACCGTTAATAATAGATAATGTAGAGTTCTGTAAAAATGTCATAGTAAAATATTTTCTCCTAGTTATAAATAAATACGAAGACGGAATAGGTACTGCAACCCAATCCAAACATTAGTTGCAGTCACATTCCCTGGCTATCAGCGCGTATCATGTTTCGCTGGCTTAAACGCAACTTGCAGAATATTCACGCTTCAGAATTTATTGTAATCGTCATTCATCCTTATAGAAAAGTGGTATATAGCTATGATATTGAGAAGAAATTCGTCGAAGCGTCCATCAATATTAATAATGAATAGGTGAAAAAAATCTCTCAGGAAAAGGATCGGTCAGCTGTTATAGGAAGTTTGTAGGAAACTGATTTTTTCTATTTCGATTTTTGTGGTTTAAAATTATTTTTAGTAATTTTGCACTTTTAAGTACCTAAAAATAATGACGATTTTACACAGACTGAATAATAGATTTTTTTGTATTTATATAGAAAGTGTCAAAAAATAATTTAATGCTAAGTAATCCAATATTTGTAATAGAATATTGGCTAATTTATTATGCATTTCAACTCATCATTTACCACGTAACTTGTGCACATTTCAATAAAGCATTCTGAAAGGGGGTGTATCTCGCAATTAACCATTGAGCTCGTTTAACGGACTTTGCAAAGAAACTAATTACTTTTTGTAATTATTCGAATGTCATTGAGAGGTAATTGGAAATTCGCGATGAAAAAGCGTCCGGTAGCGTGATGATAAACACAGTGCAAACACAGAACGAAATAATTAAGTTGTAATAAACAGTCTGCAGTCTGTGTTCAGTGTGCAGTCTGCTCGCCTTGTCAACCGTTAAATTAATATTTGTGTTAATTAACTCACTTGATAAACATTACAATTGTAAAAACAACTGGTGCTGACAAAAGTAAGAATTCATGAATAATAGTGCTGCTTTGTTGTTGATATTGTTTTGTTAGTTACTACAGAAAAAGAATTTAGTGAGATTTAATTTGCAAGGTATATCTGCATATCATAAAGTAGAGCTCATAGGCCGGCGGCATGCGTTTTATGAATAAATCTCAGACCAAAAAATGTATAGACTGAGTCTACAAAACAAAGTGTTGAATATTTAGTGGTCTGTAGGTAATTATTTTACTGACCTTTAGCCCGCCCTGGTGGTCTGGCGTTAGTCCTCGGAATCCCTCGGATTCTTGGAGAGGCTTCAGGCAGTGGACTCCTTAGGTGCGATTCTATCGTATCCTTCTTAATTGGCACGCACTTATTAACTTGCATGGAATAATCAGCACTTTTGATTGATTTCGGAATTTTGAACAGAACGGCGCGCACGGCGGTTGCGTGTTCTTGACAACAACGGGGAAATGACGTTATAGCGCCATCTTGTGGACTGTCAGATTCTTAAAAACAGTCTACATTATCTATGTATTGACACAGAGCAATAAATTTTTTCTCTATGATTGATGCATTGAATTTGTAATACGAAACACAAAGAAATGAAGTTTTTTTTCTTTTTTTTTAGATTTGACATATGTCACAGAGCACGGCAAATGCAATGTAGGTACCGGGAAATGTTATCATTTGATAAGTACTTAAGTTATGTTTTTTTCTACTATGCTCATTAGTACCAAAGTCTCAGTCTATATACTTATTTTTTCGTCTGTGGAATAAATGGACACATCTTAACTTTTTAGCCATCAATATCACAAGCATTAAGAAACACCTTACACACCAAATTTTAAGGATCACTTCTCTAACCAACATGGGAACGACATTTCTTATTGTCACAGAAGTTTTGAATATTTAATATTATCTTTTTAATCCAGATGACTTTTTACGTCTTCGGCGGCTTCGCGTTAGGAGCTTAGTGCAGTTTTGATTGATGGCATCTATGGTTCGGGAGTGAATAATGGTCAGATATCAAACGGCGATACTGGAAGGTGCGAAGTCACGCACGATAACATCGCGACGCCGATATGCGATGTCACTACGGATTACACTAATGATGGCTTCGACCTTGTTAAGTGTTTTGAGGAAAAAACTGTGTCTCTTTTGGTATTTATTTATAAAATATCTGTAGATGATGTTAAGAAGGCAGATGGTAACTTTACTTACTGATTAACGTTGCCGAAATAGACCAGAAGTTGCACAAACTAACACAGGATCAAACAAACAAATTAACAAACTATTAAAATTATTAAATCTCTCACCCTAAACGCATTCACCATCTTCGTTCCATCGTGAGCAAGAACGATTCTTTTCGGGCCATTATTCTTCGCATTATTACACTTAATATCTGCTTAGCAACTGCGAAACGTACCAAAATACTTGTCTTTCCAATCTACAGGCGAAAAGATCGAAAGATGAAGCTCAAAGCAGGTGCATCTGATTTATACACCACTAACAAGGGCTTAAATTCACACTTGAACACCTTATCTACATAGACATAAAGGCTATTATTGATTGTTAAATTAATGAATTATCTGTAGCCCTGCGGAGACAAGGGCGCAATCAGACCAGCATCCGTATCTGGGATCGCTGGCACAATACATCGCGATCTCTTACCCCTACGTGAGATACTACGTCCGGACTTTCATAGATATTCGTATCTAAACATCCTTTACTTTCTAAACTATTATTTCAACTTTCTAGACTGGCAATTCCTGGACATTAAACTCCTATGCATGCGGAGTAATAAAATATCTTAAATATAGGTAAAGATGCATTTCTGCAGAACACTGCCTTACAGTTTGATTCGATCGACATCTGTCGGTTTACCTGTTTTTAGGGTTTCGTAGGTACCTAAAAGGTTAAAACGGGACCCTAGGTATTTAGTATCTCATAAAATATGTTCTTGTGCCAATGACGAATTTTATATTTTATACTAGACGATGCCCGCGGCTCCGCCCGCAGAAAAGTCACTGAACAGAATATTGATTTTATCCCAAGGGAACCTATAAACGGGACACAATCCATCCAATGTTCTATTCCTGGATGCAAACTATCAGTGAGCCAAGTTTAAGCTTAATCTGTTGAACGGTTAGAGCGTGAACGAGGGACAAACATCCAAATATCCAAACATCCAAACATCTTTACAAACTTTCACATTTATAATATTAGTAGGATTTACTGATAAGTATATCGATTCAAAAATGGAAATCAGGCATGTTATAATTACCTAGAATACTCTACTAGAATTATCGATAATTTCAGAACTCTACTAAAATGACCCTAAGAAATTAGAACCTATAGACAGATCTGCCGTGGTATAACTAAAATGCCGTTATGTACAAATTGACATCTGATGTCAATGTAAAAACAATTCGTGATTTTACCACCATCTATTATTTATTAGTACCTATTTTGCTACTCAAATTATCTATTGAATCTATCTACTATTAAGAAAAACTACATAAGAAGAATCTTAAAAATGTAATAGATAAAGCTAAATATTTTCCATATCTTGACGTCCAGGTATTCAGTTCGCAATTATGAACATAGCCGCTAATCTAAGGGAAGGGTCCATCGTCAAGGTGGGTAGTCATTATGCGTTGTCGCGACTTCAAAGGGCGGTAATGAAAAGGCATTATAGTGACGTACGCCGGAAACTCCAATTAAACCATCACATTATTCATTACTTTATTGCTAAATAGACGTTTCCCCTCACTCGCGTCTTTTACCATATCATTAACATCATATCTGTATAATACAATACTTTTAGAGTGTACGATACGATATAATATCGTCAAGTAGGTAGTCGTATTTCTTATTTCAAAAGCTACTTGACTTTGCAAGACATTAGTAATTCTATCGTTTTGGATTTAATAATGAAATATGAGGATTTTACTATTGAAAATGTTACTACTTAGCATGTTGATTAATCGAACAAAGATTATAATATTTGTGATAAATACCTACATACGATTTCCTGCCAGACTATAGGACAAACATTTATGTGACAGGTGTTTCTTAAATTTATATTTGCTAAATATTATGTTTCTATAAGTATACTAATTTTATTCGTTCAATAATAATTATATTTGTTAATAGCAGAGCTAATGAGCACAATTATTCAGTTGTTTATTTTTGTAGAACCTGCTGTGACTAGTAGGTACCTATTGTGTTACGACCGAAGCATCAGAGAATTTTAATTATTCATTAATTTATAGTTTACTGAGATTAGTTTGCTAAGGCTTCATAAAAGAGATATTCCCAGAGCGACGGCTTCAAGTGTGTGGTAATATATCGTGTCGTGGTCGTATTGTCAATCGTCACGTAACTTATAAATGTCTTGCTTATTCGGTTCACTGACCAAACGGCCGATCGCTTCCATTACTAATAAAATTACAATGTTAACTTCTTACCTTCAACCTCATTCATTTTTACAATTAGCCAGGTTTCATTTTAGTTCACGGTTCGTAAATCGTGTCGAATATTTAGTATTTACAATTTACAACAATGTCGGCTCGCTTCGGTGAAACCGTGATGATCGTAATTAGGTAAGTATGTTGTTGCTTGTTAAGATAATAATTGTAGATGTTTCCAGTTCACGAATAATTTATCGATTGTACTGTCGATCGAGTCAAGAGCAATTTAATTAATTTATTGAAGATAGATACTAGTTGTTGTCTCCGATAGCAAATTATATCCGTTTTTTTTGTTGCATTCTTCATTTACATAGGTCAACTAAATTTTAAAATATCCTCTTTAACTCTTAACGGCTGGGAGATAAAAAGTTGTGTATTTTAGAGGAGCCCAAATTTGGTCTAAGACCATAGTTGGACCATGTTCAAGTGATCATATACATTACAAAACAAAAGCGCTTTGCCACGCTTTCCCACTTCGAAAGATAGGTACCTAGGTTAAATACCTACCTAAGTAGGTACAGCTACAATAGTCAATAACATTTATGCAGCTGTCATGCATCATGCAAATACGATGATTAAACATTTGATGCGGTGGAGCACGGCGAAGGCAACTCAAGGGCGAACAAAAACGCACTCAATAATTACCCGCTAACGATTGTAGTAGTAATCACACGGGTACAAACAAAGTCGTGCCGAGAGACGCGATCAGCGACAAAATATAGATTGTGTATCGCAGTAGTCCACTTAAATAAGACATAACTACGCCAAATGGGGAATAACAAAAGTTAAACTAATATATTATATACATACCTACCTCGTTTCCGATCACACATATTTTGGGTAGAGTTCTTAAATTTATGTTGGAACGGAAGACAAAATTCGCGTCGGTGAACAGCGTCTATGTGTGTGTTCTAAATCGCGCTCCGCTCACTATTAAGTTTAACAACTGTTAGTCTCTTTGTGGTAGATGATCGTAGCTGCAAATAAAATTTACTAAGAAAACTTTAATTGTTTGGATACCTACTTAGTTACCAAACAAATGCTTTTAAGTATTTTTACACACTATTAGGTAGTAGTCTACTTTATTTTTAGTTTACTTTTTAGTAAAATTTACTATGAATGAACAGTAATTCAAATAACGAGCTCAAACACGCAAAATTCATAACACTTTAATGCCTACTGGATCATCTGTGTAACACTAGTCATTTATTGTAACAATCCATTTCCGCGGCAAGACGCGAGCGAGTGCAGTAAAGTCGTAAATTAAATATGCTTATTTTTAATTGCACAAAAAGTTTCCGCTCACGTTATGAGAAAGTGTTGATACGATCTGTTATAAAGCGCGCCTATGCGTTTATACGGTTTATCACGGTTGGATTGCGTTTTTTAATCGAGTTTGCGCACTTTGTCTTTTGACTAGATGTGTAAGTAATTGTTCTTTCGTTTACGTTGCTTGTTGTTGTGGAAGTTTCGATTGTTTGAATATTTTGATTAGCTTGTTTATGTAGCAGTAGGTAGGTATCTACATGTAGTGTCTAAATAATTCCTTGATTCCTACCCCATGTTATGACAATGAAAATTTCACTTCACACACTCGCTTTTATTCCTTCAGTTGAGTTCGTCATTCATGCAAAGTGTTGTCAATCTTTGGTAAAAAAAATGTGCTCATAATTACCTAGTAAGGTAAATAGGTACCTAGGTATTAGGTACTTAGGTATTTTTACAATGCCAGAGAATATCGAGATACGTTGTTTGGTTAATCTTAAGCCTTTCTCAGATCAAAATATAGGACCCTAAGTTGCAATACTTTTAGAGATACATATACTCGTAGGTATATGTAGATAGGTGTAGAGGTATAGGTAATTTAAAGGTTTTGAAACCGATGTCATGCAAACCCAAAACCTGTGATTAGCCACAATCCGTCATGCGACTACTCGACTGGACGACAATCGCAGCGCACAGCGACCACGACCGTCCTCGGCGCGGTCGAGGCGTGGTCGCGCGATCTTATCACACCCATTAGCGAGCGCCGCGCCCAGCCACTATCTGCCGCATCACATGCGCTCGCACATCACTAAACATCGTAATTCCTACCCACCACGAATAAATACCTACGTTAAAACAAACACAAAGAGTCCACATTCCTTTGCAACGATAAGCTTACTTACAGGCAGTAAGCGAAGGCGTTCAGATGAGCCTCATCTTTCTCTGTTCAGACTTACTCCGTAATATTGTTCGGCGAGTTTTTTCCGCGTTAGTAGATTTTCGTGTGGGTCCTATCGCGATGTGTATCGCGGCCGTAATTTGCGTGATGCAGCCGTTTTGGACGATGATAGGCGTCGTATCGGCAGTACAGACGGCCCATCAAATGCTGTCATTCTCTTGTTAGAAAGTTATTCGGGGAATGTTTCACCCACGCACCTTCGCCTACAATCTAATGCGTTTTCTATTGAACGATCTGATACTGATCTCGTTCCAGGAATATCGTCGGCTCCATTGTACCGAAAAATTAATGTCATAAATAATGCGTTTTGATTGAGAATCCGAAGATTACGGTATGGGCTTTGATAGTGCTATGTAATCGTTCGATCATGTATTATCATTAGTGAAATTGTTTGTGTGTGATGTAACCTTTTATAAATAAGCAAGTAGGTACCAACCTATCGAATGTTTAGGTACCTACTTATGTTACTTTCTTTTTTTTTCGTTTTTCTCACAGTACTAACAATTTCTAAATTACAGATATGGTTTTCGAATTCTTTCTCTATCCACTAACTCTAGGTACCTACATCAAGATTATCAATAAAATATCAATCATCAAGATTATATCTATATACTATCATCAAGATTATAGCTACAAAACGACTCAAGTCAACTATAATAAGTAATGTATTAATCTGAAATGTACCAAAAGTTAAATTATTTGAATTTTCAGTCAAGGATATCTAACGATAGAAAAAATACATAGCGATAACCTTTATTTTCATAAGGAATCTTATAATAGACTATCAGTGTACCAATAATTTTATTACCAACCATCACTAGCCTAGTACCTAATGAGTGGCCGGGCAAGCGTGCTAATTGCTCGCTCTTGCGCTTTACTGTAGCTGTTTTTATAGCCAGATAATATGTAGGTACGATACTGTTTTTATTACTCTACATCTATCATAATGCATTGAATGGTTACTTACACGATCGTTTGATACTGGGATAATTTAAAGCAAAAAAAAAAATTTTTTTTTTTCATATTACGGTGTTGACGTTACACTTGCCCAAGTATTTTGTTAGTTTAATTTAAAGTTTGAGAATTAGATATTATTTCCTAAATCATTATGCCTATGTATGTAGGATTATACATATTATATCATTGACTAGTCTTTAGAAAATTAGAATTTCATCCCGGGATACCTACCCAATTTCCCAGATTTAATTCCCATAAACAAAAGAGTAATTACACCGAAAGCATAAACTATAAGATCACGTAGTTACCTGTATGGAAGTATGAAAATGGTTGTTATTTACGATGGACTGCACTTCCTTCCTCGAGATATCATTGCTCGATCGATATCGTGCCAGGGCCACCGTCAAATGGCAACAATTTATGATTCACGTAGCGCACAGTACCGGGCTAGAGATGTGCCTAGTCTTATAGCCTGGGATTCGAGATGCTAGGTACAATTTTTGTTAAAAATTACTTTAATGTATTAAATTTACAATAACCTACTACCACGAAAAATATGTCTGGGACTTCGGAACAAATGAGCGTAGTAGAAAAAACATAACGTACCTACTTATCAAATGATAACGTTTCCCGGTACATTGCTCGACAAGCCATGCTCTGTGACATACGTCAAATCGTAAAAAAAAAGAAAAAAAATCAAGTACTTCATTTTTCTGTTCTGAAGACTCAGTCAATCCATTTTTTGGTCTGAGCCTATTTCTTATTCTTATTAAATAACACCAGGGGCCATAAGCGAGACTCCTGTCTTTGTTTACGTATTTTTACAAATAATAACCTGTAACTAAGTAGGTACAACCTACCTTTCTACCTGAATCAGTTATTTCTGAAAAATTTGAAATACAAGTTGTAGAGCTATTTTTTTCCAAAATTCAGGGCTATTGTGAGCTCAGGGGCCCTGGGCTAAGGTTCTGTTTCCTTATCGTAAAATATAAAATTGCTTACGAATTACGATAAATAACAATATATACGGGAACGCTACCTACTTTATAACAGTGCAGCTTTACATACATTTACTGTGTACCAAATCAAATATTACCTAGTAAGAAAATAATAATCGAATCTCAATCGATTTGCAAAATCGAGTATTGATCGACTGCACTGGT
>LGAG01002984.1:52907-63112 GCA_001278395.1 Lerema accius
CGCCGCGCGCTAATAAGCAATAAACAAGGGGGCGGGACCGAGGCCCCTGAAGGATCACCTCGCGAGCCCTCGCGGTACCACTCTCAGTGTAAAATCTAGTGGAATATGTATTACAATACCATATTTCTCTAATTATGACTCGTATTCTCGTATTACACAACGGTTCATATCTAACTAGGTACTAGGTATACACAGTCTTAGGTTCAATACCGAGATAAGTGGAAAAGAGAAATCTGGGATCATTTTCTTATATTGTAAATAGTTTTTTCTCTCTAGCTACCTGTATGTAAGTTACACCTACTGAAACAATAGGGCGATAACAATAAATAAATAATACTACACACTCTAATACACGGCTGTATTACACACAATACTAGAATTTCATACCACTAGAATTCACCATTCGTATGAGTCAAAATATCAAGGCGTGGTGGTGGAGTATGCTCTGGACCTCCTCAGTTATGAGTTAATGGGTTGAAGCCAAGCTCACATGTAAACTGTCTCTCTGTGAATTTAACCCTTTACCGGCACTTTAGCAACGTCACTATATTACTACGGTCCGTCAAATGATCTTCTTCTATCTTCTATACATATAGTAACATTGAAAGTTGGGGGGGGACTGTTTGTCTGTGTTTAAAAGAGCATCACGTAAAAACGGCTGATTTGACAGAACAATGAATGAAAAACATAAATAATCCTTAACTCGGGGCGTTATTTACGCTTTATTTTATTTAAATCAGTCCACTCTACCAAAAGTTATTAAAATTTAAAGTTTGTACCGGACTTCTCTAACTGACGTGACTGTCTGTGACTGCTGGCGTAGTCAGTCAAATTGAAAAAACATACAACAGTATCATTCATTTTAACCTAAAACATACACCGAAGCGAAGCGAGGGCGGGTCCACTAGTAAATAAATAAAACGGTAGAACATAAAAATCGTTTAGATGTGTATAATCCACGCGAACAACGATTAGTGAACGAGCAAGGTCCATTTACAGGCAGTCGTGATGCAGCGATGATCACCTCAATCGGTGATCATTAATTCCAATCATCGTTTTTACCGTGTTCACCCGTTCGCGACTCCGATTGCTCAATGATTGTTATGTGCAGTGCATCCTTGTGAAAACCTCATAAAGGTCTGTGTAGGTATAATGGCAACGGTATCAAACAACTTGTCCTTAATGAAGATCAGAGAACTAAGTATAAAACCAACCTACTTTTTTTTCTTTTTTCTATAATAACAGATTGTCTGACAGAAAGTAGGTACCTACCTTCAAGCAGTTGTATATATGAAATGGAGAAAAAAATCGATGATACAAATATGATAATTTTGTAGTGGAATCAAACAAAATGTGTCATTTAAAGCAGTTATTCCACTTAATCTTTAATTTATTTACTGAAAAAAAATACTTTCACTTTTGTACTAAAATTACCTGGGATGAGATTTATTTTTCTCCTCAATACCCTTACGAGAAGTACCTAGATACAAAGTACCTAAGTGGTATGGTAGGTCGTTCAAACATATCGTGGATGTGTTAACGATTTTTCGACTCAGTTTGCAAAAACATAAAACTTTTTAGTGCAAAATTTTATCGGATTCGAAGTAGGTAACATGTCATCAGTATGTTGGTTGATGTTTGCTGATCGTTCACAACTACAAGACAACGACATCACTACGACAAAATGTCGCACATTACCTACATATCTACGAGCTAAATACTTTTACACATAGTCTGTTTCTTTAACTTGTCTTTTTTTAAACAAAAACATTCATTTTCAAACAGTTTTCGTGTATAACCATAGTGATATAGAAATGGCGAAATCACTGAAACATTACCTACCTACTGGAAAAGTGTGCATAACATGAAAGTAGGTAATATGAGTTCGTTGCAAGGTTTTCGTAAAACAACATGCTAAATAGGAAAAGTTAAAAAACCGCCTTTACTTATAACTAACTTTTTGCATTACTTTACAAACACTGTTAATCACCGTACATTAGAACGCATCGTAACTTTTTATACGCGTTTTACGACGAGCGCAACCGCGTCTAGGAATTTCTTCTATTCCGTTTATAGCTTTTTAATTACAAGGAGAGCCGAGTGGCACGCTCCGATGCATGCGGTTCCGAGTACTACAGAGACTTGCAACTACGATGCTACAGACTACAGACACACCCCTTTCGTTGCTATCATTATGCTACAAAGAAAATCTTTACCGTTTGCTCTAAGACAATTTTTTGTACTACCTATAACTGTCTACCTATAGATTTAAAATGTTTACGCAAGGTACTTAGCATATGAACTATAGCGAGTACTCACAAATTATGTGTTTTGCACAAATATTTCGATCCATTTGCATTGATTAAGGTGTCTTTTCTGCATTGTCTAAATGTTTTTGATTTAAAAATAATCAACAAACTAAATATTAAGAACATAAGCAAAATCATTGGCATAACCCATGCGTTATCGGTCAAATAAGAAAAAAAGAAAAAGAAATAAAAGAAAAGATTGGACAGTTATGAACTTCACTGCATCGAAAGAAAGGTACCTACCTAACGTTTTGTACAATAGCATTGTAACTTTAACTATGTAGTTAGGATTAATGTTTAACTGCAAGACTATTTACAAACGTAGTATCATTACAACCTAGTAGGTACAGTTCTAGCTGTAAGCTCGATCTAAAATACAAATGTAAACGGAGAAAAGCATTGCAATTGGCGCTATTTACGATCAGCCATGATCGCGACTCGCATGCCCTCTGGCGGGTGCGTGTTTCCAGCCGTTGACAGTTGAAAGGCGACCTGCATTCGACGTAGAAACTACTCCGTCTACTAATACTAGTGCCGGCTAGTCCGCTGTCCATCACAACGACCGACGGCTCCTCTCTGCACCGGTCACGGCGAATAGCAATCACCTGAAGTCTACTAACCAACTACTCCATCAATCAAAGTATCATAATTAGTAGGTGTGTGGACAACAGTAAGTCTCCTTGGAGAATAGAATGTGTAAACATTGGTTTACCTTATTGGTATTTGAGCTTATTATAAATTTATTTAACGTAGCCTTATTTTACTGAATAAAATCTTAATGTGTATGCTAGAAGAGAAGATAATATAGGTACCTAGTAGTACCTATTGATCCTTCATAATAATAGGTAGGTAAGTATGACCTAATAGTGAATTAGTACTTACTACCTAGAATGTATTAAAGTATCTAGCAATTTAGTTCGATTAGGTACTTGTCTGCTTATTTATCGATGCAGTCGTTATGATTGTAAATTGTTAGGTATGACGTGGTAAAGTGAGTCCGCTACTGTTGAGACAATTTACCTGACATTTACGCAACTTTAGTACCGTAGCGGCCGCTAAGTCGTCTCGTGATCGGTTCTACGTAATGTATCAACAAGGTTTATACATCCACTGAACAGCCTTTAAACAAGAATGGTCGCCAATATTTTGTCTTCCAATCGACAGCGATATTTCAAGCTAACACGGCTCTATTGCCGCAAGATAAACGGAACTTTGCTATTTTCTATTCAAAGTTCACACAGGTGCCACATCGCATCAATCGTATAGATCTATCGGCAATAACAAAGCAATTGTTGGGAACTCCGTGACGGAGTAATTCGTCGTTTCCCTCTCTGGACGCGACGATTAGCCCACCTCTATTTACTTGTCTATCGGATCGGCTGGAGCTGGCAGCTGACGCCGGACGCGCTCGACAGATGGACACCGTTACAATTACAACACTGACTTAGAAAAACGTTTGCCACGGACAACCGACTTGTCTAATTCGAACGCGATTAGACGTAGACATCTAGACCGTTTCGCGACTGACTGGAACGGTACTCGATAGGAAATACGAATACGTTCCTGACCCGCAAATTGTCTCGCTTTTGCGTCCGTTTTGCACGTCACGGTAGATACTCGCACGATACAGCGCGTCGGGTTGGAAAGATGTTAATTGGACCCGAAATGTATCTTCGAATAAGCATTACTACTTGATAATAATTAATCCCATTGGAAAACGGCTCTCCTAAAATACATTTTTAGCTACCATGTGAATTATGTCACGAAAGGTTTCGAATCTAACTTGGGATAGAAGTATTAGAGAGAAGAGAAATTAAACGTGTACTGGCAATCAAATTAATCGTACCGGTGTACAGACACCTACAATAGTTCGGTATTGGAGAAAATATTTACCTATAGGTACCTAAGTGGTTGGAGGTTCGAGACGTACTTAGATCTGATGCTCCGTTCGGCTCCCACAGGCAAAATATGAAGAGATCGCGATCTCGCGCGGGGCACGACCGGCCGGAGATCACACGTGGAGCCGAGACGTCTATCGCCCTTAATCACTGATTATCTGTTCCGCCACAGGAACAATGCCGCCAGAACGTTCAATAAATGAGCGCAATTAATGCCAACATTCGTAATGTCGTAAACACTGCCGTAAAGAGCACAGCTCGCTTGGTTGGTACCTATATTCTGTTATGAATAATTTATTACAGTTATAATTAGACGCTTCTTATATTAAGTACATTTTAGTTTAGTCAACTGTTTCCTAACATGTGTTCCTTATTACTAGATTACTTCCTGAACAATTTCTCTTCGACCGGTTTCTTGACAAGACATTAAATTCTGAAGACCTTTCCTCGAACTAGTGTTTCCCTTGAAAACTAATCAGCGCCAGCCATTATGGCATCGGGCAGCGACTTTACGAACGTCAATATATCTCGAGAGCTCTCGGCGCCGCGTTCGTCTCCGAGGTATTAGCTCTGACAACTCTACAATAGTCC
Source organism: Lerema accius (assembly GCA_001278395.1). Taxonomy (NCBI): domain Eukaryota; kingdom Metazoa; phylum Arthropoda; class Insecta; order Lepidoptera; family Hesperiidae; genus Lerema; species Lerema accius. The sequence continues at coordinate 57,706 of LGAG01002984.1, forward strand.
ATAATTATGAAATGTGTAGTAATTCCAAAAGGACGTGCAATTTTTCTCTGGCGCCGAACAATGCGAGGCCGTAATGAAAGAAGTCAATCAGTCGATGTCTGCAAAATACGCTCGCGTTAATTTATGCACGTTTCACGAACGAACTCGCTCCGACCCTAAACGCGCTTCTCTCGCAGACAAAGGGCGATGAAACGGCGTCGTGCACATGAATATTGTTGCATAATGCAGGTTAAAATCCAAAATATAAATAAAAAAGTTGCCGGCTCGCTCGGAATTAACGCGAGACGTAAACGAACGCGATGGTCCATATCGACGTGTCGGCACGACGTGACGCGACGCGGCGCGACCCGGCGCGTGTTGTGCCTACGCGCGACGCGTGAAAGCTATACTTAGTGCTAACGTCCTAGCCTCTTATGAATTTATAGCGAACGCGGTATTATTTACTAGCATTATACGCACAATTTGCGAAGCTGTCGCAAGGGCCGGCTATAATTTCCCGATGGCAGCAGATCCATCAATACGCGCCCGGGGCCGCGGTTGCTTTCAATTTGTAGGCCGCTGCCTCGCCAATTACCGTCCGGACGGAAGGCCGATCATCATCGATATACGCGCTTAATAATGCCTAATGACACTTAATAAAGACAGAAAATAAAAGTGTGACGATTATTTACAGTCTTCGCGTAAATCTTAACGGTTCATAACTATAGATCCTGCATGCGTAAATATCTACCCATCTACACGTTACGCATATTGCAATTATGCAGATAACATTCAAGAAATTAAATTATCGATCAAATGGAATTTATAACAGCTTTTAATTATATAAAGTTCGTTTTATGTGGGTCGGTTATTTTAAGCCGTTAATTTATTGGTAACTACAATGTAAGTTGTAAATAGTTTGGTTGCATGTAACTTACGCATTTTTAAGCGTCCCTAAACAACTCAATTAATAAGTACTTAGATATACCTACACCATAGTTAAGTAAACATGAGGTAGATATACTGTAGTAGGTAGTAGGTACACACATGATCCACAATTTTTCAAATGAAGGTATTAAGCTATTGACAGCAGATTAGCTTAAATTAAATATTTTACATTATACATTATAAATATTAGATAAAAATTTGAATGGTAGGTAAGGAACCTTTAATAATAGAATTTAAATATTTCCACATAAAACATTCTTGCATATATTAACAGGTTACTACTTCATACTAACTACGAATTAAGTACATACATGCTTTACATTGTTCATTCTTTATTACTTATCTATGGTACCTACCTAAGCTAAAAGAGCGCCACCTATAGGTGGTCGGTCTAAGTGAACTCGGACACACAAACCAAAGCCAAAGAATTAACCGGTGCGTTTACATTAGATCCTAGAGTAGTTCTGTAAACGGTGGACAGCTGCCATATAGGTGTAAGGAGTGGGAAACTCGCAAATGTTAGAAAATTTTCAAAAAATGGGCGGTAGGGTACCTACCTATCTATAATTTGAGTTGATGTACCTATCATGTTAGTTATCCAATAAAAAAATACGAAACTTTCCCAAGATTAAGTTCTACGAAGTTAAGTGTACCTATACTACCTATCATTGAAGGAAAAGATCGTAATACAACTTTTTTCTATTGTCTTTAGAACATACAGCTGTCTAGGCTTGACGAGGCCAACTATTGAAAAAGATATGGTGATATCTTTGTTTATAATTAGGTAGATATAGCAATATGCAGTGTTATATATTTTATTTAGACATAACCGACAAATGAGATACACGGCCTTTAAAGTAAAAGGTATGAATGATAGGCAGTAAAGTAGGTACCTAACAGTATTTAGGCGTTCTGCAGACATAAGCTCCGAAGTTTACTATTAATGGGTTGATGCCAATATGATGTTAAAAAAGTTATAATAATACCCTTTGATATGCATTCGACAACACCAAGAGTTACCTAGTTATTCAACACATCGATCAATGTAAATAGGATAGTTGGTTGATACATTTCTTTTTCTCTCCCTAAATTATTGCTTTAAAGGTTTTCTAGTATTCTACTATTATTCAGTAGTATGTTTTACCCGTAATATATAAAATAAAACAACAGTATACTTTGTTTTCGTTTATTAACACTTAGGGATCAACCCTGATATGTGTCACTACGGTCGTAACTGCTCACATTTTATACAAAAACAATGCAATTCATATTCATAAAACATTTTGCTTACGACATGAAGCGATAATAATGCAATAATTAGTCCAATCAATGTTTATTAAAAACATTTTTGTCTTTTTACAGATAAAAAAATTATTACAATAAACGACAGTAGCCAGGTTTTTCTTAGTAGGACTTGAATTTTGTTCCAAAAATCATAAAATATTTATTTCTTTAAAAACGTTACGTGAGTTTACAGAAGAAAAAAAAAATTCGTTATGACATGGCTTATGTTTTTTTAATAATATTCACACACAATCAAACAATTAGGTATACAACAACTAAATAATGAAAACAACAGGTAGGTACGTATAACTAAACAAATGTCATTTATGTCGTATGTCATAATTTAAATCGAGTAAAATTTAAAGTTCACGGTTAGCATTTCACATAACATCCTATTTACTAATGTTCTATGGTTATTACAGTATTATACATGATACATAAATAGCCGGCATAAGAGAGGGGCTTACTACGGTGGTGAGTTACTAATCATAGGGGTCACTAAAACATTGCAAGCCACGTTCTGAGCTACACAATCTATTAATAGTGTGTATAATGAAAATTAAATCAATCATAAGTTAATGTAAATATTAATTAGATTTGATCGTTTACCAGTCTTAATTAAAAAAGACAGGTAAAGAAAACATTTAAGCTAAATCTATTCTTCCATTTAAGCCAAATTTCCATTTCTTTTTCTTTTATTTTAGCACATAATATAATAGCGATCTTAAAGTGATCTTCGTTAGTTATACATAAAATATGAATAATAAATCGCTTTTAAAAATGGGTCAAACATTTTATTTTTTTAATCATTTTTACCCAGTTCTTGTTCTTTCTTTTTAGCGACAGTTATCTCGCAAAGGAATATTGATTGTTTCCATAAACAATAGATAGATATAGTTCTATAGCTATAATCTATTTTGCGGTTTCATGCCAGTTGTTACATTCAGTATAAGAACCGAATCACTGTTGCGTTGAAGACGTCAACACCGTTAAGGCGTTAACACACTGTACCTACTGGTGTGTTCAGTGACCCGTTTAATACGCTTCACGCCTCTGGCCACCGTGCCGTGATGGTACCGGCTTCCTCGTACTGTATTACTAAATATCGTTTAATTTTTTATATTTTAATATTACACGGACAACGACCTCCAACAAAGCAAATAGTGCCTGGTACACATCTTAGATATAAATGTATTTCTTTATTCTAGTGGTAAGTGTGTACTTCTGTTAATAGAAATAAATAGGTCTCAAGCCAAAAAATATAATAGACTTAGTGTTCAGAACAATTTTTTTTTTTTCACGATTTGACATAATGTCACCAAGCACGGTCTGCCGAGAAATGTACCAGGAAACGTTATCATTTGTTATTAACGTTACGTTTTTCTCTACTACGCTTCTTTGTTCCGAAGACTACATCTATATATTTTTTGGTCTGAGAAGTAGGTATGTCATTAGTGTAACTCATAAAATATGTATAAAACGATGACGTCACATACAATTGTTTTTAATACAATTTTGCACACGCTGCTGTTTACAATGGATCACAAAAAGTTATTGAAATAAGTAAATTAAGTACTTAAATGTGAGCAGTAAGTCACGACATGTCGTCCTACCAAATTACTCCTTCAAATTCCCTTATTAATACAAACTACGTGAACTATATACAGTGCTTATACTACAAAAATAATTTAATCAACCACTATACAATACATACAATCGCCTTATAGAGATGGAATATATAAGCTTAGCTACAATGTACATTAGAATACTTAGTTCTAAATATAATTTATTATTGTATCACTGGTTTTACTACTGGTAGATTTTAAAGTATGCATGCTTAGTAAACAAATGTCACGGTCACACAGACACCCTTCTATTAGTACAATCCAGTGCTGTTTTAGACTAGCGTATTTTTCTACGCGTATACGGTCGTTTTAGCATACGCTCTTACATGTGCGCTATGGTACGGGCTTCAAAAATCCGGGCGCACGTACTCTGGCACATTCCGGCGTGTTTGCTCGAACCACTAAGGGCATCGTGTCAGAGTCAATATGGATTCTGACGCTTATACGAGCTTAGAAGCGCGTGAACGCTCGTACGAGCTGCGGATGTGCCAAAAGTTGCGCCGAAACGTGCCTACATGCGCTTCCAAAGACGAGCTTAAACGCGCGTAAGAAACGCTAGTCTAAAAGACATATTGTGCACTGCACCTTTGTTAAATACTCGAATGTATCTAGAAAGCTCTCATATTCTGCGAAGTATTTTTGTTTTTAATAAATCAACCGAAAGTAAACCGCAAGCTGTCAATTTGACATTGACGTTGTCATCATTATCAATAACACGGATTTAATTATACAGTTTACCTACTACTAGGAAACTTAGGACTGCAATTATTTTTTTTTATGACTACGCTTACAGTTTTGTGGTTAATTTATTTTTTAAAGTAACAACAATTGAAATAGTTAAAACATTTTTTTTGCGTACATTAATAAATAATACAGGTATCACAAATTGTGACTTTAAAATTGAAGTCAAAACTAAAAGGCATTGTAATTATAATCTGTGGATTTCTAAGCATTTTATATTAAAGAATTATAACGATATTAGGTACACGCACGATATAAGATAATCTTTTATCTTTCATAACAACTCAAAAATTGCTACATCTCACACGACATAAAAATAGGACACCACAATTATTATTTTATTGGAAGTTGGTATATTTAATTAAACACTTACATACAGGAATGTTTATCGGTATTAAAAAAAAACAACTAAGTACGATTTTATTTATGGATTTATCGATGCGAATCTTTGGTTCAAATATTGTCCTAAAAATCAGAAAAATATTTTTATTTTATATGATATACTTTGTTGAGAATAAAAATAACAAGTTTTAAAGTGATTCAAACTTTCGACATGTAGGTAACTAAGGTGTCGTTAAATCGATCTATCTATACAATTAAAACTATTATCTTCTTGGGTAGGAACCTTCAAATTATTTTTACAATAATTCTAACGACAATCTAGAGAGCTAGTTAAATATAGACAGATATATTAGAATCATTACTTAGGAAGGTACTTACAATATCTTATACTAGTTTTACCGACACACTCGTATTGGTTCACATTCATAGTCACGTTCACTGTAAGGGGTTATCATCATCAATGATATTAGTTCAGTTCAGGGTGACAC
>LGAG01002984.1:71850-86409 GCA_001278395.1 Lerema accius
TCTCAAGTGTCATCGGTCACCAAAGTAAGGTTATCATTAAAATACCACTTTAGAATTTAATTGGTTATTTAAACATAGTGTTAAGTCACGCGTTTCGTTTGATAACTTTATTTTGTATCATAGACTTCTTTAGTTCCAGGCTAGCCAAATATAGTTTCTCAAACCTGCTTAAACAATAAACTAACTTCTAAAAAAATATTGTAATGTTCTGAACTATTACAAACATCACAATGTCTAGTAGCGAACAATAGGTAACAAATAAACAAACCGACTATAAAATATAATAGAAACCGACGATAATGACACGGGTTAATCGAAATCAATAGCATTGACTAACAAATAAATATAAATTAAATGACTGCGTTGTAACGACAAGTGATTTACACACACATAAATAAATAATTGACTGACTCCAGTAATTGAATTGTGTGTTAGCAACCATTTTACAAGCTACGAATATCATGCCTTTCATGTTATCTACACTTTTCTTATGAAACCTTTTTACACCTAAAATTTATATACCTGTATGTATACCTTCCTTTTCTACGGCCAATACTCAGCATTATTGTATTTAAACGTTCAAGAATACCAACCACTACGTACCGACGCAATAGTCAAACAGGATTTATTCCACAAATATTACGAGCAATATCATAATATTTTACAGCCATAATCTAATTCTGACGTCGATTACGCCGATAGGGGGATAACAACGCGCATCCCTAAATCGGCGTTCCGATCAGCATTCGCGGGGTATCGGGCAATCAGCGGAGAGGAGCGTTTTAATCTTTTATTCATGTTGGAGCCGCCGCAAATTGCAGGGCGGCCGACCTAATGCCTTTCAACTGTTGCTAATACCCTGCCAATTCATCAAACTCGCCTCCAGCGCCGACGAGCCGACCGGCCGACGAGCCGACGAGCCGACGAGCCGACGAGCCGACGAGCCGACCAGCTGACCACTTTGCTCCTCGACACACGCGAGAATGTCCGCCATTGAAGTTTGACCCACGCTCTTGTCTGACACTTAGGTACTCGCAATAAAATGCGAGTTGAAATACGGAATAAAATGCGAGTTGAAATACTGAGACATAAATTGCGACCTAAAGCATGTTAGTACCTACTTGTACGAAGTATCGGTCTGACTAGTCTTAACTTTTAGCTTAGTCATAACCAAAGTAGGTACAACCATAGCTCATAAATAGATACTACATATTTACGAATCTCTTAAAATTGTAGTTGTTGCTTACAGTGAAAATAACCTAATCTTAGCAACACCGTCATTTAGTCCAAACGTTATAAATGGAAGATGACAAATATTCGCATAATGAGAGGAAAATGTAGGGCCATGATTGCGTAAATGATAAGATATTAAAAACCATGATGCAGCCAATTTAAAAAAAAAACTTAAGAAATTATATATGCAAATCGGAACAGAAAACACTAACGCAGATAATTTCAACTGGAGTTCTACCTTTTAATTTTATATGGACTGTGAAGAATTCGTTGCTGAAACCCTATAATACTTCAGAGTTAAATACACACAATTGAAACATTAGAAACATAACATTCCACAAACGGACAACTCTTTAACGGACACTTTTTCCCGTAACAAATGGAACTAAGAAACCTATTCTAAGCTGACAGGGACAACCTACAGTAGGTACCTACGTATAATATAATATGTTACAGTAACTATCTTTGAATAAGTGTAACAGACTCACCTGTCAAAATCTGTAAGTCGAGATGAGTCCCGGAATCCTTTAGCGAAGGGATTGGAATCGATCTTCAGCTTGGTGATGAGTTGGTTCTGGTAGGCAGTGACGGCCGTGAACACCGTCTCCGGGAACACGAAGGTGCGGTGTTGTTCCCGGGAGAGGTCAGTGATCGGACCTCCACCCTCACGGACCTTCACCAGGTGGATCCGGGGCTGATACCGGTGCATGGAGTTTAGGACGATCTGTAGGGAAAAACAAAAGAATCTATTATTTATGGAGCAAAAGAAAATAGGTATGAGTTGTAAGTATAGTCAATCATGTCGGTATAAAAAAATTTGCTGTTACATAATTCATTTTATTTCCGCATGTTGTATTGAGGCAGATGTTATTCAGGTTCAGGACGATATAAGAGCAAATAACATGATGACATTATTTTATAAATGGGAATCTTTGGCTTTCGATTTGTGTCCTAATAACATCTTTCATGTCTTCCTACATCCTAATCACTGCTCTATATGCACTACATACTGTCTACTCTTAAATATAATTAATCTACGATTTATTGTTTTTATACACCCACGTGGTAAGAGAATGAGTTCGTGCTAAGAGATCAAGAACACAATCCACAATAATATTTACCTATAAATTCATAATATGGAGTTTAATGAATTAAATATACGGCTATTTATTAACGATAGTGTCAGTGATTTCTCATCACATTGATAACGGATGGTAATTAATTGGGCGGTGGTTGTCCGGGCGATGTGACGCGCCGATAGCATCGCTGTGACCAATATTGTACTAGAATTCCGGGATATTATGACGAAAATTATAGTTCAAAAAAGTCAGTAATAAACTTGCGAAAGTAAGTACGGTGAATCAATTTGCTTGTGTGAATTTTTCATAATTTTTCGGTCGTAAGTATCTATATTTTTTCTTTCCATATTAACCATTCACCGAATAGTAAATAAATAGTCACTTCCTTAAGTAGATCTATACCAACATCTATAATGAGGAGTAGTAATTATGTAATAAATTGTTATTTATTTTGTTTTGAAATTTAATAAAAATTGATAGTGCTTACTTTCGTTAAAAAATCTTTGTAATACAATACATACCTACATACAATACATTGTCAAACTTGTTAATATAGTTAAGTTTCAAAATGTCCCGTGAAACGCACAACGCATGTCCCCACTAGCCAGCTCGGCAAACGTTCACGAGTCGACGGTGATGAGATAATAACCGACTGTAAATTAATTAATTTGCTGCCTAGTTATTTTTTATTAGAGAATTGTATTCTGTGCCGCCTAACGTCGCTAACACTCAGAGGGCGGGACTTTAATTACTACAGAACATCACTTCCTACTCGGAATTAATTAGTTAATAATGAGCTAGAGATGGCTTTCGTAACCTCCCAGCTGTTGCGATGCATAGATTTACATAATAATTTCAGTACTCTAAGATGTAACCGTTTAAATTTTACCTATTAAGCTCTTTATTGCTTTAATCAGTATCTTTAGGTGCGTAGATAAGTTCAAAAGATAAGGTGTGTGTAGGAAATAGGAACAAAGCTCAGACTATAAATTTAGTTCTCACTCCGTATACCATGATGAAGCTATTAGGTAGGTATATTTAAGATACCTATTTACATATTTAACTAAGCGGTAAGTACTAATGAAGTTATAAAGGTGTAGATATTAACAATGAGCTCATATCACAGTCCAAATATTCGTGTTAATGTTTGGGTTCAACCTTTAACGATCAGTAGTTGGAACCGTTTGTTACGAAATCGCTCTCCACCTAACAAGCTACCTAATTACCAATAATAACCTACCTAATTATTAATAATTTACGTGAATTATAAAATAAGCAACATCTATTATAGGCAGGACTGTAATGTCTTGATAGACAATACCTCTCACACAAGCAAAAAAATATATAGACGCAGTCTTCGGAACAAAGAAGCGTAGTAGGGAAAAACTCCGACCGTGCTCGGTGACATAATAATATGTCAGATCGTAAAAAAAATAACCTCACTTTTATGTTTTGAACACCAAGTCTATTATATTTTTTGGTCTGAGACCTATTTTTTTTTTTAATCAAACTTCAACTCCACAGACGGATCGTCCGTGCCTTTTTTTGCTATATTTTATTTTATTTGCTCCTTTTCTTTTGTTAACAAGCTCCGCGTTACTTTCGCTGCCGCTTCCTTGAGTAGTTGCGGCAACGTAGGCTTACAGTTTGTCGAGGAATTAACTTAAATATATTATAATTATGGTCTGAGACCTATTATAATCATCAGCTTAATGAAAAACTTGCTAACTTGTACTGTCAGTGACACGGCCATAGAGCAGTCGCACGGCCATTATGACTCTCTAACGTTCTCACCTGCCTAATGAATCAGCGCCCGCCCTCTAGCGGCCCCGACGAACACTGATACTCTAAGTAATTATCTAATCAACGACCCATGTCTGCTAGTATATTATTAATTTTGATTTATAATGCTCAAATTGAATAATAACATTTTAATCTATTACTTACATTATTTTACCAATATAAGTAGGGAGGTAGATGTTTATAAACTTAGGCATACCTATGATTGTGTAAGTAGCTACTAATTAATATTAGAGCAAGGATACCTATTGTGCGGCGACATACCTAATCAAAATTGGTAGGTAAGTCGATATAAATATACGTAACTACTTAGCAAGTTTTACCTAAACTTGTAAACACTTTTACAAGTAGAGAAGTATGTAGCAATGTTATTAGACAAACGAGTTTATGGGTACCTAGTTAGGTATCTATAATAGGCACCTAATTTATATACCTATCTAATCTAGGTACAGATGTTTAGCAATTAAGAATTCTGCTTATCTAAGCTTTAATAGGTCTAACCTTAAAATTTTCTACCTGTCTTCATTTTTTTTTTATAGTGTACAAGGAAAGTAACCTTTCTATCTCAATCCTTAGATCTTAGCACAGAGAAGCGCTCATTACTACAACCACGAAGTCACAAGCTACAGGCGACGACACGTCCAGGGGAAGTGGGTCCTCCCACTGTTCTCTACCCCTCTTAGCGCCGCCACGCGATATTAATCTGTAATGAGTGTGGAGTAAGGTTGATGTCGCGGTGGTGAGACCACACAGCTGTGAGCGGGGCGGTGGGTGGGCCGTGGGGTGGAGCGGAAGATGGCCGACGGTGGGGGTCACTCTGCGGCCAGACGTCGGTAAGGACACACGTCTTGAGTAGGTACAGTATTTAAGTGTTAATATCACGTATGTTTAATTACTGAATTATTTTAAGTACCTAAGTAGGTAGTCTATAAAGACGATAATAATGATTGGTATTATGTACTGATCGAGGCATTAGCAACAGTAGTTCCTACAGGGACAAAAATATTTGATTTTATTTTATGAGTAACTTATGGATAGATATTGTAAGATTAAAATTAAAATACCTAAGGTAGTCTCAATCTTGTGGTTAGATTATAAATAATAGTCAATTAATAAAATCATATTTGAGACTCAAGCCTAAACGGGCGTCACATTATTACCTAAATAGTTACAAATTAGGTACGTAATTAGTGATAAACCTCACAGAATCCTTTAGCTCTAGCGGTAAAAAGCGCACTAACTTATAAGAACCCTAGTTACTCGTCACTGTGAAGGTAAAACGAGTTATTTCCTTTATTTTGGTACAGAAATATTCCTCAAATACATATCACGACGATCGGCAGGTGTAAAGAGGCTTCGGTGTCGGGTCGCGGGTCGTCAATAAGCCGCATCGATATTTCGATTCGCGCCGGCCACGGATTACGGCGGATTTTCGCCTCGGGCGTCCCTCTCCGACAAATTGCCCAATCTGTACCTACCTGTACCGACTACTGACCTAATTTACGATAAACAGTTCGCAAATGTAATGTGTAAACGTATTTATTAATGACAAATTGGGTTATGGTCAATTAATGCTATAGTACAGATATTTTACGAGTTATTACCTATGTTAAAGGCGCGCGGCGTGAAAGCGAAAAAAACCAATTGGGACCTATCTTCTTTAGAGTACGAACGAGACGGAAGATACTTATTGTAAAGATGATAAGGACACATGCTACGTAGCGCGAAATACTTTTTATTAGGTTGTATGGATGTAACTTACAATATAAAACCAATGTTTTAGAACTTAACCAATAATGTTGAATTTTAAGCGCACATTGATTCCAGAGTACATATTAATAATTACGTAGGTATGTATCTCTATATTTGCACCTTCGTTTAGGTACAAAGAACACTGCCTACAGATAAAAATAAAAGTAAAAAAAAAAAACAAAATAAAACAACGTAACAACAGTCAGTAGATATAGATTTATAGGTTTTCACAAAACGAAGCTTTAAATCAATATAGGTTTAGGTCGCTACATACCTAATATTAAAGTAGGTAAAACAGGTAAACAGCTAGGTATGAAATGTATTTCGTAAACAGATTGAAGTCGGTAAGGCCGGCCGTCGATATTTCGATTAGCGCGCGCTCCGAGGATTACGACGGATTTTCGCCTCCGCCGTACCTCGCAGACAAATTGCCTCATTTGTACTTTGTATTTGTAGTTACCTGCTGCCGGTGTTGCCAGGGAGCCTTTAAATCCCTATTTACAATTTTTAATACCAGAAATTTCATTAAACTTTTTGAAAAGAATTTTAGGTTACTGAGGTAGCTAAATGAAATTCAGAATGTGGCCTATATTCGGTTAGGGTAAAAAGTATAGTTACATACAAAAAAGGTATGGCAAAAATAGTAGGTAGGTATCTACCTAAATCAAATCTTCATTTTATCGTGTTGGAGAGGGAACTTTAGGTAGGTATAAGATATTTGAAGCTTAGATAAGAACTTATTTTAAATTATCATTATAACATCTTTATTAATTAACAGAAAAGACTATTGATTAATTATAATATATAAAATCCCAGTTTCCATTTTCAAATCACAATAAATTAAAATGGCCTCGATAATAACTCATAATTGATTCAATTCCATATTTGTTAGATTCTATTTCTCATAGCTACATATCAAATCAAATATTGATGTAGCCTGTCATTTGTTTAGTAAAAACAATAAATTAATATATTATTATGCAAACAGAATGTGTCCATTCAATATAAGATGTCAACAGATCCGTACAACATCGGGGCGTGGGAGGGACATTCGCATACAAATGTTCTTTACGTGATCTTATTTGAAATATTGTCCTAAATAATAACCACGAAACATAATATAAGTTTATTAATAAAGTAATTTATTTTGTATTAATACCTTCATAGATATTTTAAATGATATTTTTTAAGCGAAGTGCCTATTACCTTTTTCGTAATAAGATCAAATAAAATGACAATCTCCATAGTGAAGTCCGCTAGTCGACGTTAATCAAGTCAGAATTTAAAAACCAAAACATACACCACCAAAGGTGTCATTAATGCGTTTTCAGAGCGGAAGCGAGAAGAAAGAAAAGGGATTAAAAACAAAGTAACAATGTGCCTTAAACATAAAATGAAAGGATTTTGTTATCTGTATTTTTGGAAAACAGTTGACAAACGAAATAAGAAAGAAAGCGCTAGCCCCTAACCGAAATACAAATATCAACGTCCCTATTAACTTGTGTACTTGCTTGTACTATGTCAAGCAGGTTAAGTCAACATCGGCTCGGAGTGTGAGATACGAACTCTTAAAACTAGCGGATTTTATAAAATTAACATATTTTATTCTAAAACGACCAAATTATGTTTTAATATTAAGCCTTAATGAATATGAGAATTACGATTATTAACACATTGAAACGATATTTAATTTGGTTTCTTCTCAACAGTAAGCCATTTAAGCCGTTAATAAACATTTTCCTTTTTAATTTAACGTGAATGTAAAACTGTGGGTTAGGTAATGTGAAAAAATTAAAAATTTTGTGGTTAGCTGCCAAAGGTTTTGTCGATTTAACCAACTATGAGTAGGTATACGTTAATTACTAAAGTTAATTAACTGATTTTAACTTGATTAATGAATGACGTCAGCATTTGCCTAATAAAAAATCTTAGGTTACTATTGACCTAACTACAAACAAAATACTATTCACAAACTAAGTAGATAGATATTTATAGTGGGTAGATTTTTTGATTAAGTTTTTTTTACAAATATAGGTACCTACCACATAACTGAATTTATCATAAAATCAGAATAGGAAAGTATCATTTATTTCCAATAGGTATGAAAATAGATACCGAGGTACCTAACCAATGGGTAAGTTTTAAACTACTCGTATGTACCCTATAACCCAAAAGCGTAAAAAATTATTTGTTAATAAAAATACGTTAGGTACTCTACTCTCCTTCTGCTTAATTCCCAAATAAATAAATTATTACCCGCAGACAAAAACAAATTGCAACCGGTAACCCTAAACGTGATTAAGCGAAATCATCACTAACATCAGCTTATTGACGTGTGATATTTTATTTCTCAACATAAAGCATGACTCAAGGTACAGTTCCGCGGAACAAACAACATTCAACTAAATTTTAGGTCACATCAATATGATTTCAGATCTTATGCCCACGGAGAATATATTGGAAAAGGTCCGTAATAAATGACAGTGCATAAATCACCGCAGTACCGAGTAGAACTAGTCTTTAAACCTGTGACAGCTCTCATCTTTTATTAGCGCGAGCCTCTCGTATTCAAATCACAACGACACCTACCATTAAAATAACTAAGACGCGCGTATAGCGTTCATCATAATATCGGTGGCAATAAAATATCTTCATATAAAATACTCGCTCGTAAAGAGACTGACACGGACAGTCGAGTAAAAAAGTGGTAAATTGTCGTTTAACTAGGGGGCGCTCGCGTCGTTCGCGTCACCCGGGGAGCTGCGATAAACGTCACCTCGGAATGAAAAAAGAGAAATGATTATTAAAAACGGCCTCCGATTGAAATGAAGTGAGTCGAGTAAGAGAAAAACAAACACGGCCACAAATTGAGGTGAGAAATGCGTTGTCGCGTCGGGCGCCCCCTGCGGTCCGTCGCGGGACAACTCTCGGCTGACTCTTAACGTATCATTACAACGTTTGATTAATACGCTGTGTCCTATCATTGGCATCGCGTCATAACGACACTCACCGCCCATAACTCTGCTAAATGAGCTCACCTCCTCACGACCGACTCCGTGTATTTGCATACAATGCATGAAACTACCGGTCCCGATTACTTTTAGACCACATTCCATCGGTTAGTTTACGTAAAAATCTCACATGGGAAAATAATTTAGAACTTCTCTACATACACTTTGAAATTAATAAAATACTTACAACTGGCAATAAATAAGACGCAAAACAAGTTTGTCGCTTGATTTAACTCAAGCTTACCTTTTCATATTACTCGGTTTATTAGCTGTGTTTAATGTTTGTTTAAAAATTAATTTACTGGCAATGAGTATCGCAGTAAAGTTACTTGTGGAGTTAGGTAACAAGACAAAACGATAGCCTGCGGGCATACATAAAATATCATGTTTAGTGGGCGAGCACCACCAAGTGAAGTGACAACAGGCTCGGGTTATAAAATGTTTGATGTTAACTCCAAAGCAAACAATTCGAATACAAATCAAGCGGCAACTATGTTTTCGTTTGAAGCGACGACTCGTATGTAATTTGTAATATTTTTTAACATCTTTGTTTAAGTTATTAATTGCACGACTGTCCAAAAAAGTTGATTAGGTATTTATTTATATTGCGGTACACTTATTTTTTTTCTCACAATTTCACACAACTCTCACTTCACAATCTCACACATAACAGGATATCTTGAGATCGAAAAGATTTTAGTTGTATGAATACGAAATATCTAGTGATACCTATTTCCCTCACGCGGATAGAGTCCCGCGCCCGCGCTAAGTTGGACAACAAAATATTTTATTGTGCAAGTTTGTAACGAAATAATTTGGCATGAACCAACGTAGTCGCTTGTCAGTTAACATCTTTACGAGTAAACAGTACCTACTTATGAATTACTACTGAGTGCTGACCTGTTATTTGCAACTAAGTAACAAGTTTGCTAGGGAACTGCAAAACAATTTAACCCCTACGTGCTTATAAATGTTTCTTGGCTAATAGCTAGCAACATGCCTCTAGGATCATCATGTTTTAGTGAGGAGTATAAAAAATATGTGTTAGAAGGAATTTTTATTCATCTTCGAGGCTGCGCTCTATTATTACGGCCAATCCTGAAAGGCGCGAGGTCTCAAGTACTCCCATACAACATACCTACGTTAATGGCATGCAATGATGGGATGGTCAGCGCAAAACTATTAGACTTTATGTCTGTCCGGCACCTTTGTCATAAACACGACTTTATGCTCAACCTGACATCTATAATTTAAGAGCGCTAATTACAATTCCTTTTGTAATCAAATATAATAAAATGCGCTGTTAAAATAAATGGTTCCAAACTTACCGAGTTTTAAGTCATATTCATTTTATTTTATTAATTAACCCTAACTAACTTTTTGGGAAGCGAAAGCAATATGGGTTAATAAAATGTTAATACCCAATAACGAACGAAGAAAGACTCGACACATAGATACCTATCAATAAATCTGTTTAAAGTAAACACTATCAATTATCATTTTATCAATACAATCAAACATAACAAAAGAATAATAAATTTCAAATACAATTAATGTTTGTCCATTCATTTGATTATAACATCAGTTAGAATTTAGAAACATCAGTTGCTCGACGTAATGTTGGACAGGTAGGGCTATCACATAAATTGATATCGACTAACAAGGAAGCATAAAAATTGTACAAAAATTTCCGGGAACAAAATTTTGGTTTTACTCCAGAGAATGATTAAAAAAAATTTGGACATCTTTTTCTGATTGTTTTTAAATTTATTGCATCTAACAATTGATCGGAATTCCCCAAGGAAAATACCCGACATTTTATCCGGACACTTTTAAAAAGCCCGTTCCTGACACGACTTAATCATTCCCTTCACTAGTCGAATCCGGGGAAGCTTGAAACGAACGGCAGCCCTAGTTACACCTACCTACACATTCAATTGACTTTTGGCCGGTTATTGATACGTGGCTACCACGCTCGCTAATCATTAATCAAGTCCAAGTAAACACGACATCGTTTACATTTCGATATCGTGTACCGATAAAGTAAACTTGGACGAACAACCTTCACTTACTACACTTGCTAACTTTCATCACTGTTGGTGGACGACAGTGTTCCTCACTATGACATATCACATCTGTTTTATTGTATCTGATAGATAGATTAATAAAATATACCTATTTATATTTCTATGCAGCCTGATATGTGTTACAAACTGATAGGCCTGTGGACTACGAATTTGCTTGTGTAGTCGAAAATTTATTTGGAGGTGCTAGTACAAATTAATTCAACAATTTTTAGGCAATTAAAAAGATTCTTTAAGTTTAAAAATCTTGTTTTTGATTTGTAGGTACCTACACATTTAACTAAAACACGATAATTATTTTATGCACATTTTAATTCCACTTCCCTATTGAAATTTAATTTAATAGAGACATACCTAATTAAATAAATAAATGATGTGTCCTTAACGCTTACTCTATGAAGTCGAGTTTCTAATAGTTTTAGTTCTTAATAGATTTATATTTACACCGAGTATCTACGCAAATACAAACTAAACAATATAAACAATAAATTGTTAAATAAATTAATTAACTCCCTCCAAATACCTTCTAGAGCATAATTACGTCGTATTTACCATTAACAGTGATAAGATCAATAGACCGTACTTCTGTTGTTACTTAATCAATGATCGGAATAGCATAAACATGGTGTAACTTCGATGTTATGTCCTGATAAGGGTTATGACGTGAGCCCTTTAGTACCTTAAGTAAAGGCATGGGGTTAACTTCCGGTCCACTCCATGCAGTGTCTTGTTATGATGTTATTAACTCATGGGTCGATCGAACATATTTGGCGCTTATAAGTTTACTTTATATGATCTGGATTATACGAAGAATCAGCTGCTAGAAATGTATTTTATAGGTTGTGTTATTTCGTTTTAGTAGGTACTTGTTTATATTACGCTCTATAACTTAGCTTTAGTTAAAAAGTAGTTTTGATCAGACGGTCTCCCGTCTTATAATTTTAATATTTAACCCAATGATCTCTCAAACCAAAATCCCATTATTGGTTATGGTTGTTGATAATACCATAGATTTTATCATCTCCAGGTGATTCGCGTACCCTTTCAATTAAAAAAATTGCAAATAGTAGTCAAATGCTAATTCATCCAAGGGGGGTTATTCGATGAATATGATAACTGAAGCAATAACCGCAGGTGAATCTAGATTGGTATCCGCTATTGAAGAGATGGTAGGTACTAGTCACCGGTCGTAATTGGTGTAGGAAGACTCCGCGGGAGTCCTACCGACACCGAATAACTTAATAATTTATTACAGTTTACGCTTATTCACAACCAACTCAAATCACCTGTCCGCGTACCGTTTTTATAATCACCTTATCTCGTATAGGTACGTTAACGACGAGAAAATATCAACAGTAATTAAAAAGCAAACGATCGTACGGAATTGATGTTAGTCGTTGTTCATTAAGACGACGGCCGAGTGGCGCGCTGACTGTTTTATTAATTTTTATTACTGACTGCAGTTAAATGTAACTCGTTCAATCTCTTCATTTTAATTCTGAAGATTTTGTAACGAGAATTGTCATAATTAGGTACATGTAATGTAATGCACAGCGTGTATCTGCAGTTAATGTTGGATACATGATTGTGATGGCACATTTATGGACTAAAAGAAAGATCTGCCATCTATGGAAATGATGCTTAGCTGTACTGCATGCAATGATTCGTTATCGAATCGTGGCTACGTCGTTAGCCGATGTTACGCTATCGTTTTTCTTATAGATAAATATAGGCAAAATTTCGGAAGAAACGTTGCGTCGTATTACTTTCTTAATATAAGTAAGACATAATTGAGGTCCCAATAATCAACATGCAAGCTTAACTTTAAATTTATATCCACACAGTTTAATGGACCTGGATTTCAATGACTCGCATTACACAACCAGTAATCTCCGGGGAACTTGCGGTGCATAATCTCCGCGTTTTCGTCAAAAAAACAAAATCCCCTGTGTACACATGTTAAGCGCATTATAATTGCTCATCCTACTTGAGTCTTGTATAAAATAAACACGCCGATGGCGCATCTAACGACGTAATTCCCGAGTAATAAATGGGATAAATGGCGGTGATAATGGGACGTGTATAATCTGCGGGCCGCGAGTTGGCCGCCACTGCCACTCATCAGACAACGCACTGGTTTTCATACATTCATTTAATAGTTGCTTTTATGTTACTTATAATATTGTTACTAAGAAGTCTTTAGGTTTTGTTTGGAGACAAAATTGGCAGAAATTATGTTGGAGATTTTAACTTTTTTAAGTTTGTATAATACCTAAATAGAAGCAATTAAGAAGTGTGCAGAGCCCACTGGTATTTGGCCAACGTGATAGCTTATAAGCTTGTTGCTCTTTCATTGTGACAGGAGACCCGAGCCCAGCAGTGGGACAGTTATAGGTTGTGATGATGATATCTAAATAGTGGAGATATTAACATTCGCCATGCGCAATATAGGGCAGAGACATTCCTTGTTCTGTGAATATAATTATTTGTTCGAAGGGAAAATGGTGGTTCATTTCCCGTGGCACTACCAGTAGTGTCATGAAGTAAAAATAAAAAATGTTGTATGAAAAAACCCGTTTCATATTAGAATTAGAAACGCCATCCATTAATACTTTTATTAATAATTTATTGAGCGTATTATTAATAATAATGGCTTAATCTGTTATTATATTCCTTGAATAAATCTTGTTTGTTCCACAACAAATCTAATCATATTTGAGTTATTAGAAACTATAACGAAAGCGTAACTTTGCCAAATGATATTCAGTGTTATTAATCAAAGCTAAGCGTAATTCTGAAAATATTGTTATAATTACAAGTTGGTTCGTTTTCGTTGTGTAGTTTTAACAATACTCATTATTTTAATAAATGGTCAAAAACTCGTCATAAATCATCACGAACGTTCGTCATTAGTATCGGAGGGCGACCGTAGAACTAGCAATTTCCATATTTTCATTAATTAACCGTTTTTACGAGACGATTGAAAGGGAGTGCGTAGGCGTACTACAATACTGTTGTACAAGAAACCATGGACGATTAAGTTCCCACGCTAAAGATTTGCAATATCATCTTAATGATACAATATTATTAGGATCATTTTAAGAGAAAATTTATCTTGTAATTGATAAAATTATCAATTAAAAATTTCTCTTGTAGGTAATTGAAAAAAAAAACAATAAAAATAACAAATGATACCGTGTCCCATTACATTTCTTGGCAGGCCGTGCTGTGTGACGTACCTACGTATGTCAAATCGTAAAAAAAATACTTCACTTTTTTGGTCTGAAGACTGTCATGCTTATTCAGCAGCATACTTAAAGTTAGCATGCCTTTTGTTAGCAAATGTAAGCTACATATAAGCATGCCCACATACTCCCTGACCCCGATACCGATACACGAAATATGTATGTATGTATGTATGTATGTATGTATTAATCCTGTAGCCAACCCTTGAATTACCTCCGGTGCCGTTACACTCACTGGCATTTAAAGTAAGAATACTGCGTTATCAGTACATCTATAAATGTCTGAATTAAATTGTTTATTAAACGTAATTTACAAGAAGAATAAAATGAAATTCTTAATCACAATTATTTCAAT